>VUQI01012955.1:10740-21876 GCA_015106735.1 Paratilapia polleni
CATGGTGTCAGTAAAAAAAAAAAAAAGAGACAACAAAAAAAAAAAAAAAAAAAAAAAAAAAAAAAACAAAAAAAAAAGACAACAGCCACAGAAAACATTTCTAACATGTTTTCCAAATGGGGAAAAAAACACATTAAAATGCCGACAGTTATTGGAGCAGGTGAAGGAGTGTTTGCAACACAATGATCTTGTAAAATGTCATCATTGTTGGGTTGGGGAAGTAATGGCAATGGTTCACTAATGTCACCTTAATTTTGCTTCAGTACTGATCATTGTGAGGCGGTAAAAGGACACTCCAACACCGTATCATCGATAATGTCACATAATGATGCAAGGATGAGTGGCGAGGGAACGGGAAGTCGCTGGACTTCAAAATCCCCTCAGAGGTATCATCGCAAAAATGCAGCAAGAAGCAAAACTTATTCTGTGTGTATAAATGAGGACATTTGTAAAACTTAATTTGAATCATTTTCATCCTTGGGCATTATCTGGACAGTCATCTATTATTATAGGTCCCTAAAGGTTTTATCTGAGCGTGTGTTCACAGAATAAACACACACCCCAGTGGCACAGAAAGGTCGGAGAGCCCGGCTTTTGGTTCCCATGTTGTGGAAAAGAAATAAAGGAATTGGGGACTATTGTAGCTGCAAAAAAATGGGGAAATGAAAGGAGTGGGACAAATGAATGTGTGATTTAATTCTTATTTTGGGGGGTAAAAAAAAGAAATATTAACTGTGGGCTCAGTTAAAAGTCCCACGTGAATTCTTATGTAATTTTTAAGCCTAAAAATTTAGGCTGCTAATGGGTGGAAAGGGTGGAAAAGGGGGTATCTATATATAAGTGTATTACACACATTGCCAACATTTGGTTGTCTGGTACTGAAAGCTTTGGCTTCTCTAACCTTTCTCAGCCGCTTTTCCTCCTGCCTGCTTGTCCTTCTCAGCAGCAGGGTCCTCCCTCATCAGCGGCGAGGTGAGAGATATGGTCACCTGCATTTTGGGCTCCTTGCTTGAAAATATCACGATGTTCGCCTCCTCGGGGTGAGCCTGCACCTCATACTGATCTTCAGAAAAAGTCTGCCGGTTAAAAGGACACTTGGGATTACTCACTACAGAGGAGAAGTGGTGTAGGGGCAAAGAATGGCCTTGTCTGGCAACATTACAGGGAAATACTGAAATATTTTTAACTCTTAACTTGTCTTCCTTCAAGACAATTGGGATTTAGTTCCCAAAAAAAAGTTAAAAATCTCAATAGTTGGTTTTCAACAGTATATTTGTAGTCATAATATTTATGAAAGGAAAGGGGCTGCTAAAAAAGAAAAGTCCCATCTCACTCTGTAGGATTCAGGTGTCATAACCAGGCAGTCTAAAGATCAGTGAAAAGCACCTTTAACGAAACACTCATTACACCTACAGCAGGAGGAAGAAACAGTGAGGAATTACAACACATCACAACCTTGTTTCCTCTGTTGTTGCGAGCCTTATGCTGAAAGCAGCAACAATTTAAAAATGCACATGGGTTTTTCTCCTCAACCCCTGGCAGTTTAATTAGCTGTAAACATGGAAAAATCTCTCCCAAAGCCAGAATCCACAAAGTATTCCCACAACGTCGTATCTTTGAAACAACACGGAATTTAAATAAGAGTCAGTCCGGGTTGAAAAATTAGCTTTACTGCGTTTCAGGGATGTCGACATTTAACTGGGTATCCACAGAGAACTGAAATATTATGAGTCAATTCTGCTCTTCATTCTCCCCATTGACATTTTTAATTTTACCCAGTTTTTTCAGTTTTACTCAATATATATAGTTATGGTGAAAAGAAAGTACACCCTCTTTAAATGCTAAGGTTTTATGTATCAAGGCATAACAAAAAAATCTGGTTCTTAATAGGTTCTAAAATTATGTAAATACAACCTCAGATGAACAACAACAACATATGACATATTACACCGTGTGATTATTTATTTAACAACAAATGAAGCCAAAAAGCAGAAGCAGTGTGTGAAAAACTAAATACACCCTCACTGCTTCCATAGGAATTAAGAGGAAAAGTAGCAGCCAGGTGCTGATAATCCAAACACTTGATTATTTGATCATCTTCAAGTGTGAGCACCTCTATAAAAGCAGACATTTTGGCATTTTGCTGGTCTGAAGCATTCAGGTGTGTGTTAACACAATCCCAAGGAGGAAAGACATCAGGAACGATCTTAGAGGAGCAACTGTCACTGCCCATCAATCTGGGAAGGGTTATAAGGCCATTTCCAAACAATCTGAAGTTCATCATTGTACAATGAGAAAGATTATTCACAAGTGGAAAACATTCAAGACAGCTGCCAGGAGTGGATGTTCCAGCTTATTCACTCCAAGATCAGACTGTGCAGTGCTTAGAGAAATTGCAAAAAAACCCAAAAGCTACATCTCAGGCTCTGCAGGCCTCAGTAGGCATGTTAAATGGTAATGTTCATGACAGTATTAAAAAATGACTGAACAAGTTTGGCTTGTTTGGAAGGGTTGCCAGGAGAAAGCCTCTTCTTTCTAAAAAGAACATGGCAGCACGGCTTAGGGTCATGTGAACAAACCAAATCGGTTGATATGGTGGTGGAGGGGTGATGATTTGGGCTTGTTTTGCAACCACAGGACCTGGGCACCTTGCAGTCACTGAGTCGATCATGAACTCCTCTGTATACCAAAGTATTCTGGAGTCAAATGTGAGACCATCTGTCTGACAGCTAAAACTTGGCCGAAATTGGGTCATGCAACAGGACGATTATCCCAAGCACAGCAGCATATTTACAACAGAATGGCTGAAAAAGAAAAGAATCAAGGTGTTGCAATGGCCCAGTCAAAGTCCAGACCTCAACCTGACTGAAATGCTGCGGGGGGGACCTTAAGAGAGCTGTGCATAAACGAATGCAAGTAAACCCTCAATGAACTGAAGCAACGTTGTAAAGAAGAGTGGGCCAAAATTCCTCCACAACGATGTGAGAGACTGATAAAGTCATACAGAAAATTATTACTTCAAGTAATCGTTGCTAAAGGTGGTTCAACAAGCTACTGAATCATGGGGTGTATTTAATTTTTCCACACACTGCTTCTGCATTTTGATTCAGTTTTTGTTAAATAGGTAATGGCACGGTGTAATATGTCATGTTTTGCTTCTCATCTGAGGTTGGTATTTACCTACTTTTAAGACCTGCTAAAGACCAGATTTTTTAAAATTATGTCCTGATATGTAAAACCTTTGAGTTAACAGAGGATATAAATTCTTTTTAACATGACTAAGTGTGGACAACAAACTGCTCTTATTTCTGGCTGTGGGGGACAAGTGAACATGTTCACTGATGTTCAATTAACTGCTCTAATGTACCGAATAAATACAACTGTAATAATTCTGCAGTGGGATTTTTCTGGTATGATATTCTGGTTGCTAAAACCTTGTTTCCTCTTGTTTAACAAAAGTATTACAAGTGAAAACTTCTGGTTTTCAGTTTTTGTGTTACACAACCATGAATTCTTCCTGTCCGTCGGTCTCCAGGTCTTATGACACAGGTCATAAGTCAGTGGATGACAAACAAGTTATTCTTTTTAAATATCTACAGCGTATGATAACACGATTGGATACTGGAAGATTTTGATTTTAGTTCTGCTTTTTAATCCCACATACAGTAACTGTCAAAATAATTTACTATTTAAGATAAAAGTCACACACATCATGGAAAGGTGAAACCATTTCCTAAATTATGTCTTCTGTGAGTTTTGCTTACCGCCAGTTCCTTTGGTAGCTGTTTGGCGATGCTCTTCAGTAATGAGATGGTGGGTTTCTTAGCAGTCAGCAGGATGAGCTCCACATTTCTGTCCCCGCGAAGCAGCAGGCCTTTGGCCAGGATGCCCACCCTCATAACGCCTTTCAGCAGCCGTGCCGGGTTCTCAGTACTGTCAGGGATACACACAGACGGAGAGTTGCAAGGTTGTTTATACAGACATTTAAAATTTTTTATGTAGCCTTAAGGTGAAGCTGCAAGAGATCCCTTCTATTTTTCTGCTTTGGATCCATTATAAATTTGTAGTATGTAAAAAAATGTGAATTGTCAACATAAGCCAAAATAACATGCCAAGTAAAAATGCAAATCATCTGCCAGAAGCCACATTTTACCCTTTTTCATCTCCTATTTCAGTAGCAGCACCATCAGCTAGTGTTTCCTTCTCCAGCAGGGAGTCTGACACCAGTTTCAGAGCTCTCTCAGAGTGGGAGACAATCCTCTGAACAGCCTGTAGTTCCTCTTCCACTGGGTAAATAGTGGAGTGCTTGGCCATGATGTGGCGGTCGTCAAGTGAGTCAGGCCGACGCACACAAGACTAAAGGGAGGCGACGGAATAAAGTTAACTGTCACCCATGGAATAAAATCTTTTTTTTAATGTTGTACACAAAACAGACGAGGAGAAGAAAAAAAATGCTGTTTCAATGCTCACCAGTAGAGGGGGCACTGGCATACCGGGGCGGCTCATCAGAGGTGGAGGTGCCATCCTGCGTCTCTGCTCCCCCCAGTACATCTGCTCCTCCTCCACTCTCCTCCAGTACAAGTCCTCCTCATATCGCCTGCAGGAGGAGGGAAGGATTTTAATTCCATTCATCAAGAGTCATTTTTTCCAATAGGAGGATGATATGCCTGCCATTAGTAATGTAGCAGACCCATGAAAAGTACTTTACCAAAAATATTTTCTCTGATCTACAGCATTCCCTAAATGACCTCAGATTCAGCTCAACTGAGTCTGAAAATGTGAACTTATTGAATTGGACTCTAATCTGGTGAAAGAGTTAAATCTTAAAATTGTGAAATTTTGTTTAATTATCACTTTAATTATCATCTGACTGTTGGGATTGAGTGCATTTAATTACATCAGAAAGACCACCTGAATGACCAGTGCCAGAAAAAGTCAAGAATATGGAAAAATTTTAAAATGTGTAAAAATAAGCTAATTAAGTAAAATTTTCCCATTTGTACATGTGGGTCTTGCAGTCAACTGATCAAATTCCCCTTTGGTATTACCTGTATGCATGCATGCATGCATGCATCTCCCTCATCTTTTCCTTTTTAGGAATAAACATTGATTGATGTGCAAATGGGAACAATTTAGGTCTATGACTATGATTTAAGTCTGACCTCATCTCCATGTGCCAGCGCTGCTCGTCATCTCTCTGTCTCTTCAGCACCGCCTTCTGCTTCTGCTTCTTCAGCTTGCTCTCCTGCAGCTTCCTGGCCCGGTTACTGGGTTTGATCTCCACAGGAAGCTCTGGGTTCACTTTCTTCTACAGAGGGACAGAGGAGGACAGAAGAAGTGTAAAGGGGGAATGTAACACAGATGTAATGAGAGCAAAGGAACATGTGATCCTCTACTTTGCCTCTTTACAGCAGCATGCCATTTAAATGACAGAGTGAAACAATGTTTTTCTTTCCATTTTGAGTTTCCATCATAGATTGTGCAAAAGTAAAGCCACTGTGGAAGTGCCTTAAACTTTCATTCTGGATGGCCAGACGTGACGACTCTGCTTGCAACAAGATTTTATACAAGTCTACTTGAAAATTACCCTGCTTCTAACTCGATTTAATACCTCAGTAAACATTGTTCTCAATGAGAATGTCCATTTCATAAACAACGGTTCCATTTAAATTACAACATTAGAAAGTAGGGTATGCTTTAGGTGGGGCTACCTTGTGGCTGAAAAAAAGTGATTTCCCAGTGAGATTAAACCTATTACAGGTTATCTGGAGCTTAAAAACAGTCAACATAAAATTCATTTTTCTGACATATCTCAAGGAAGCTGTCTGGGAATTACCATTAGAGGTGGTTGTGAGTTCTGACCAAATTGACATTTAATGCACATGCTATCAGTTTACAAAAGACATACTGTTGTTAAAGACATTATAAAAGGACTTTAGAAAAAGCTTGAGGTCTTAAAGCTAATGACATCAAGCCAATATCCACCCTCACCGATAATGGCCAGAAGACCTGCGGGTTTAGCATTTTTATGGGGTTTCAATGAGGAGGGTGAACTTCAGCAAAACTATCTGAAAATGCTGCTTTGGAGTAAGTTTCCTGGCAGGAACCAGCTGAGCAATGCTCTAACTTTCCTTTCCTTTTTTTTTTTTTTACCTTGTATTGCAGCCTGTGCCTTCTTCCCTTCAGGTGCATGTCTTTAGCATTTGGGTCATTGAAGCTGCACTCGCACAGTTTACAGTGGAATCGAATCACTTTTCCATCATCGTTACGAACCTGAAAAAGACAGAAATTGGGATGAATACACAACACTAATAAAATCTTTTTGAATAGGGCTCATTATATAAAATGACATCAGTGTTTAGATATGGCATTATAATGTTATCATAATTACAACTGAAGGCTGACCAAAGCTGCATTTTTGGGTTTCATGTCAGTGCTGATAATTGGAAGTACAAGTCTTGTCAGATTCTAACAAGCACCTGCACCAATATTTAGAATAAATTACTCAGTTAACTGGAATACTGTTGAGTCCCATAATCATTGGAAGCTGCAGGCAGGATAAAGTATATCATAATAAATCTGTTTATAGAATAACCTCAAAGCATTTCACTCAAATTTTGCTGCAAATAATTTTCATTTGCTGCAAATAATTTCATTTGCATATTTGCCAAAAAAAAAAAAAAAAAAGATATTGCAGTCAGATACTGGACTGTGATTGAGAACATTTCCTAGTTACCTCTTCCACATAGTCGTGTCCCACTGGCTGGATGTCCCCCTGGCCTCCAGCTCTGTCACCATCCTCATCCTCACTCTGTGGTTCCATCTTCTGGACCGAGAGCTGCGCAGGCTCCTCGACCTTGGCTGCCACCACCACCGCCGCTGCAGCTGCAGGGGGAGTGCTGGTTGGCTTATTGGCTGTGAAGCAGGCCAGATGTTAACATTTTAAAGAGGTCGTTTAAGGAGTGCGCTAGGCTCATTTATTGGAAAACACAGCTTTTATATTTCCAGTCTGCTTCATCAGTTTAACATAACATTTTGGAAGATTCAGATTAATCATTTAAGGTGTCAAAATGACAGAAATGTCTGCATGAGAAGAATTTCAACAAAGTAACTGTTAACAGTCAATGGATTTGTCATACTGTTTATTTCGTTAATTACATTTAACCTTTCTTTGAGACCAATGGGACACATACATTATATCACTGAAGCAGATTACTGACTGGTAAAGGCTGAAGAACTTTCAAAGTAAACTCCTTTAAAGCAACCACACAGAGAAGCGGAACATTATGGTTTAATCTTGCAGAAAGCAGCAAATACATGAGCTTCTTTTTTGGTCCTTGCAGGTGAATTTTCTCTGCCATTAGGACTTTGTTACACTTTATCTGCTTATAAAACTAACCAGTATTTGAAGTGTTCATTCCTTCTGTAATTGGACTATTAAATGGACTGTTTTTACCATCATCATACATGAGACTTAAATTTTTTATTTATTTATTTGTCTCAACTTGATTTTTTTTTTTGCCATTTGATGTCATTTATTGTGTTTATCAATTTTATCTAGCCAAACAATATTTAGTCACAGATTTTATTGATTTTCTTCCACAATTATAGTACTTGTTTGTGTTTTGTGTCTTTTGTTCAGTGCTGTGTTTTGTGTATCAGAAGTTGCTTCAAACAAATAAAATAAAACAGTTAATTTGTTGGGAAACCCCAATAGGCTATGATTTATTTTATTGATTTAGCAAATTTTGCAGCTGCACCGTGATTATCAAATGCTGTTATTGTGAAATTGTATTTCAATTTATTTTGTTTATGCTGAGGATGAAGAGGGGGTACTTAAGACCTTCTATGAGAACCTTCATGCTCCTACAATTTGACACTACCATCTTTAATATCACCAAAAAACACTAGAATGATAATAAATGAAGGTGTATCTTAAGGTAAGTGTACACTGTACAGCTGTTTTACAGAGGTAAACATTAATATCAGAGTGGCAGTCTGGATTAGTGAACATTCAATATTAAAGAATTAGAAATTATCTACATAACTCAACACACTTACAAATGACAGTTATTTTGGAAGGAGGAGGTTTCTTGATTGGCGTCGTCGTTTTAGTTGTGGTGTTTACAGCCACCGGTTTTGAAGTTGCAGCAGGAGTTGCAGTGGTTGAGACCAAGGCAGGAGCAGAGGCAGAGGAGGAGGAGGAGGAGGAGGAGGAAACTGGAGGTTTTCCGGCTGTTGTGGTTGTGACAACTGGAGTAGAATTCACCAACACTGGCTCAGTGGAAGGTATAGGTTTGCCAAGCTTGGTGTGAAGTTTCACCACCTTTCCATGGTTGACAAAGAGAGACACAAGGAGATACAACCATTTAAGGCTGCTGATACTTAATCCCATCCCAAATCCCTCTGGGAGGTTTTGTTCCAAGACTTGGCAAGTCAAATGGAACATCACATGGGTACACCAACATGGTCACGTCCTCTACTGAAAGCATGTCAGCTGCTTATTTTTTCCTGAAATAACGACAGATATTGAAAGACTGGAGAAAAAAAAATGTCACAGCTATGCTTACCTTCTGATGTTTGGCCCCACGGATATGGGCAGCATAGGCGTCCACTCCAGTGCAGGAGACGTCACATAACTCACAGCGTAACTGCGTCTGGACCCCTCTGGGGCCGTTGCTGTTTCCTGTCTGTCCGCCAGACTTTAGGGCGGCTTCTTTTTTCTTATGCTTCTGGCCCTCAAGGTGCTCCCGGTATGTCTAATGAAGTAAATAAGACCAGTCAGCAATACAGTATGAAGCATCCAAAACAGCTGTGGAAATTATTGTTTTCATATAAACACACTCGTGTCAAATGTTCATATTCTAATGTATGTCTTACTTTTTTAACTGCTTGTATTTTAGTGATTTAATACTATGCAATGCAGAAACAAAGTTTTCCACAGCTTGCATGTGAGTACATGTGTAGGCATGTGTACGCGCCCTGAGAGGAGGTGCATGCACATTTTCTTAAATTAAGTATTAAATTATACCTTATATACCTGCTACTTCCTAGCACTGTGTTATTAATACACAACTATATAATAGCTATATAATCAGCTGCCTCGGTGAGCTGAGCAGCAGAACAGGAACCTGTTCTCTACCTGCTGCAGGTTCTGCTTATAGTGGCCCTCCAGCTCACAGTAGATTTCCAAAGCAGAAGAAGGACAACTATCTGCCCAAGATCCTCTCGGAAGAGACAGCTAAATGACATCATGAACCGCCAAAACAGCAACCACACAAGTAAGCCATCAGGTAGGGAAAACGTAAGATGGTAAGGGCCGGGGCTAGATGGTTAACGGTAACTTTAAGAATAGGAGCGAGGTGATTGTTAACTACTAAATCGATTGAGGAAGGCGTACTTCTCTCAGCCTGATAAATACAGAAAACAATGCTAAACTGAGCCATCAAATATACCCAATGACTGGCCCAAGTAATGTCCACGTGTGGGAAACACTGAAAACACATTAGGCCGACTCTTTTGTAAAATCTTATTAAAAAAAAAAAAAAAATCCCAACAAAATTTTTGCTTTTTGTCAATTACAATTACCTACCTGAGGGCCTGCACAGCTGATCTTGCAAATGTCACAGTAATGAAGCTGCGGCTGCTTGGGAGGCCCTTTGGGCTTCTGCAGCTTGTTCTGGTGAAATGTGGGCTTTTTGTAGGTGTTTCCAGTTGGAGCTGTCACCATGTTGCTCCCTGAGTTACTCCAGGATGAACTTGTCAGCTGCTTGGGTGGTGGCTGGATGGGGGGCTGGGGCTGTTGTGGCTGCTGGGGCTGCTGTGACTGCTGTGGTTGAGGCTGGGGCTGGGAGAGAGTCTGCTGGGGTGGCTGATAATAGGAGGGGGTGGATGCAGAGGTGTAGCCGACTGAATCATAACCGGAGTAGCTAATGCCTGAGGGTGAGAGAGCAGAAGAAGAGACTGAGGACAGAGTCACTAAAAGAAAGCAAAAGAATGCAGGCAAGATATGGGTCAAACATGAATAGTCAGCAGTCATACAAGAAATAAGCTGCACTTCAATTTCACCAGGACTAGCATCCAATCTGCTCTCACATATGTGCAGTAGGAACCTCAGCTTCAACTTTTAAATAGCATGGTAAGGATTTCCATAATTTATCCAGCAATAAACTCTCAAATGCAAATATCTGATCACTGTAATATCATATAGAGTTACTTTTACATAAAGTTAAAGAGCTGCTTTAATATAAATATTTACTGTATTTTCTTTTACCATGTATATCAAGCATCTTGGGTACCTTTGAGCTAAATTAGTTTCTATCTTACTTCTTGTTTTCCACGTCCGAGACATCTGTGCTTCAGTTTTGGTGAGTGATATTGTAGTATTTTATTTTTATGTAACTTAGCACTAATTAGCATGGTACTGTGTGTGTGCAATGCACCCATACAATTTAAAGATAATTTAGCCTTCCACCCTCTCATGGAAGTATGTTCAGTTCTAACTCCAAAAAGCCAACAAGTCAGTGGCCAAAATGGCAAAGCTAAGGGCTTTAAAACGCGTCCAGAAACCAACATGTGACATCATGATGGCTTCATCCATACAGTCTGTTTTTATCTCACCTGAGTAGGAGGTGGCTGCAACACTGGAGCTGAATGACGAGCCGAGGGTGTACGATGAAACTGGCGTGAGAGGCTGCTGGACACTCGTGGATACTGGGTAGATGTTGTAGCTGGTAGACACAGAGCTGGAGGGAGCCAGGGGTTTCAGTGTTGTCACCTGCCTCTGGGGAGGAGGAGGCTGGTTGTACACAGTGGAGGTGGCTGGACTGTAAGCACTTTTCACTCCTACTGACACAGAGAGAGGAGATTGGAGTGAGGGGTGAAGGGGAAAGAGGAGAAAGAGGAGAAGATGGTGGAGAGGAAGGACATCAGAGAGAGCTGAGGGATATGAATCATAGACTACTTGCTCAAGAGAGTTTTTGGCAGGGCAGGCAGGATCCTCATTTCACTAACAAATAAGCACCAGACACATGCACACACAGAAGAGTGCAGGCGTTTTAGGCACTTATTTGTTATAAGGCATAAGGCATTGTTCTGCACTGATAATCTGCTGCTGTATGTATCACACCCAATCTT
>VUQI01012959.1:17463-27949 GCA_015106735.1 Paratilapia polleni
TGTGGTTTTTTTTTTTCTTCTCTTTTTTTTTTTTTTTTTTTTTTTTTTTTTTTTTTTTTTTTTTTTTTTTTTTTTTTTTTTTTTTTTTCTTTTTCCTTTTTTTTTTTTTTTTTTTTTTTTTTTTTTTTTTTTTTTTTCTTTTTTTTCTTCCCCCCCCCCCAAAAAAAAAAAAAAAAACAGTCATGGCAGATGGCTGCCCCTCCCTGAGCCTGAGTGCCATGGTTCAGGTTCTTGTTTTGAGTTTTGGTTCCTTTTTTGATTTTTGTTTTTTTTTCCTTCTTGTGCTTAGTGTATGTGGTGTTTCCCTCCCTCCCTTTGTCTTGCCTCTGTGTTTCTGCCTTTGTCGTTCTGGTTTATTTTGGTAATTATTGGTCCTTTCGTGTCTCCTTTGTTTTTACGTCCTCTCTGTGTCTTGACTTGTTAGTGACTGACTCCCTCACCCTAATTTTCTTAATCAATCCGATTAATATTTATTGTATTGTCTTTTTCAAGATGTTGGTTTTCACTCCTGATTGTTTCCGTACTGCTCTGTTTATTTCCTTGTGTCCTTGAACTTTGTCTTTCTTGGCTTTCCCAGCTGGCCACTGAAGCCTCATTTTTGTTGTGTCCTGAGCTTGGGTCCTCTCACCACTTTACCAACAGATGATAGGGGATCTCTTTATGTTTAAAGGGAGTTCTTCCTTCCCACTGTCACCAAGTGCTTAGTCATATTGTGTGATCATTGAGGTTCTCTCTCTATACTCTAGGGTCTTTATAATATAAGTACCTTGAGACAACTGCAGCTGTGAACGGGTGCTATATAAATACAATTGAATTATTTTTTCTTGAAAATTAAAAGAAGCAATAGCTCTTCTGCTGTTGATGACAGATCTATTTGTTTTTATACATATTCACCCTACAAATTCTGGAAAATGAGTTTCCATTTAACTGCTTTGAACTTCTGAAAGGAGCGATACAACATGTTACCAAACATCTGCTCAGAGTGGCTGCACTGGAAAGAGTAACCTATGGGCATGCCTGCTGATTTGATACAGTCCTGCCTCTTTCCTACACATGACCAGTGCTCAGTGTTTCCCAAACATAAGGGAAAAACTCAGAAATCCATCAGAAATGCTGTCAGGTCATTTAATTTGACCTTTTTTCCAGCAAAAACAAAACCCTGAACACAAATGGATCACTGTAACAAGCTGTCTGCAGCACAGAGGACATTATTTCATGCAGATCTTGCTGGTGAAATTGCTGTCTTTCCTAAAAAGCTGAAGAAGCACCCACTATCTATTGAAGTGTAATGTATTCCAACATCATGGTTATTTTTTCAGTATAGCAAGGTCACCGTCCTGTAAATATTAATTTCAGTTCAATTTGCCAGTGTTTCAGTGGAGCAGTATCTTTCCTCTAAATAGATGCCTCTGCCTTCTTTATCTGTGGCTGAATGGAGTTACAGTTCCCCCTACTTCACTTAATATGTGCACACAGTGCACACATGAAACCTCAGACATCAAAGAACCAATTATTTAGATGGGATGTCTGATGCGTGATGTGTTTCTAAATTATAAAATTGTTGGATTAGATGGATGTAAACACATTTTTCAGAACATCAATGCCCCTTGAAACAACCCTGACCATCCAGCTGCCTCACATTTCAAATCCAACTCTAAGACACATCTGCTATGGTGAGTTTCTCTCTGCAGGTAATTTCCTTTCTCGTTTTCACAGATTGCAAAGTGTGACAGTTGTATCAACAGGTGCTTTTAAAACCCAACAAGAACTAGAAAGGATTAGTGATAAACATGGAAATAGAAAGTAGTCACATTAGAAAACTTCATCACTCAAAATACACCATACATTGGCATTTAAGGAATGAACTGTTAGATGACATAAACTTTTGGAATTCACTGAAAGCAGGTGAGAAATAAAATGCCCAAAAAATGTTTTTTAATCAAAGCATCTAATGGAAGCTTGTGCTGGAGACATTGCCATAGAATTTGAACATATATATTTTAAACTGCAGTCTGTTATCAGAATTAAAAAAGTAGCCAAACAAAACCTCAGTCTAAAGCTGGCTGACTTATCCATCAAACATTCTGATTTTCTTGAGTTTCTCAACTCCTTGCACTGTTCTATTATCAGTCCTTTAATGCTTACACCATGATGAAGCTGTAAGTTAGAGTTGCTATTGAAGTCTCTAGACCCAGCACCAGCATCCACCCCAAGGCTGTGTTTATGTCATGTCAAATATAATGTAATTACAAGTGTCTGGTGTAATTAGCATGTCATGCCTCTTAGTTGTATATTGAACATGGCACTTAATAATACCAAGTGCCCAAAAACTGAACAAATTTGGAGATGTCGCACCATCCCCAGCCTGGGCCAAGATATTAAATGGATGTGTTATATTGTATTTTTATCCTCACATAGCCAAATCTGTAATCATGTAACTGTTGAACAATTGTAAGTCATTAATATGGGAAACATCTCCATTTACACCATTCATTACAAACCCTGTGTGAGGAACAGGAAAGCGCTTTAGTTACTTACTATTACTTGGACAAGTACAGTTAAGTGAGGATCATATCTGACATGATATTAATCCAAGGCCAGCAGTAGTCCTCAACAAATACTTTTATTTTAGAAAAGCTCCTGAGAGCTGCAGTTTCCGGGTACTTTAGAAAAGGACTTGCATTTTAAATAAAATAATCTATACCATTTATTTTCCATAGTAATTTAAGTCTTAAGTTGGCACCAGTGAGCTGGGGTCTGAGGTGGTGAGACGGAGATCAAAATACAAAAAAGAGTAACTGTCTGATAACTCAAATCCTGCTGTTTTCATTGGGCCCTGATGTCTTACATCAATTCAATGAACTTCTTTTGTTTTTCATGCTAATCCGTGATTACTCAGTAGAGACAGGGAGTGGATGCTAGAAGGTACTGAGAGACAGGCTTACACGTTATAATTTTTGGGCTTTTCATGGAATTTGTTAACAATTAAGAATATTCATAATTATGACAAACAAAACCTTTACAGACGGGGGCTACCAGAAGAGAAAAACACGTTATTTTGTGACTTTAGTGTTGGTCAGAATTTTTAGTTTTAAATAAAGCGTAAAGAGTAAAGAAACTATACCTGTTACATACAAGAAGTGTATGTAAAACACTAGAGAGAGGACCCACATGCAGAACAAAAACAGAGCAGAAACAGAACTGGCTGTCTTTTTCTCAGCAGTCCGCACAGAGCGACTGAATCTGTAACGAATAAAAGTGAAATGTCTGTTAAAATACAGCTATTAATGGGACTCTGTCGGGATTAATGTCTGAATGTTGCAATGTGCTGGGGAAAAAAGCGATGCGCGCATTTACGCACGTGGCACAGTAACATCTATATGTGTGGAAACAGCTTGTAATAATGTAGCTCTCCTCTGAATAAATCCTGCGCTCCACCTGAGTCTCAGTCCTCAGTTCAGCTTGTTAACAGCCTGTTGTTGGAAATTCAAAACGTTTTAACAGGTTATGGCATGAAATGGAAAATGCAGTTATAATTAACATTTACATTATCTGCGCCACTTTGGGAATTTGTGGATCGTTTTTATGAATGGCCGGGTGGTTTTGTCGCTATGAATTATGGAACCACATTTTCTTGTCTCCTTTCATAAAGGATGGTCCCAGTGTATTCTATGCTAAAGGAGGTAGGCCTAATAAAGGAAGCACTGAAGCTCCTTTCCTTTCCTTCCTTCGCTCAGTTAGGAACCTTCCTATGAGCAAAATGGACTATTGGAACGCTCCCAGGAAGGCAGTGCACAGGAGACAAACAAGGAGAAGCAGGAAGGTGAAACAAGGAAGACAAGGGAAATAAGACACACAGAAAACTGAGGGAAACAAAGGCCAAACAGTCAAATTTTCTTATTTTAAGAAGGTTCCTAACTAAGTGACATGACCTGGAAGTATTTGCATGGCAGACATAATAAAACTTGGATCAGTTCTTTAAATACTGCTTTAATGCTTTCTTTATTACCTAATTTAGAAGAGGATGCACTGGAGCATCCTACAGGAAAGGAAAGGAGGTGATGCCATCCTGTAATTCAAAACGATAAAACTATACGACCTTCAACTGAACTGAACGGACAAGTGGCAGATCATGTACAGTAAACTGTTAATTAATAATGCATTTTCCATTTCATGCAAGAACCTGATGATATGTTTTAAACCTTCAAGCACAGGCTGTGTTAAACCTACAGGTGAACTCTGAACATTATGCTGCTGTAATGAAATCTTATTATAATGTTGCCTTGAGAGAAGAATGTGAATCTAATTTTTAAAGCCCTATAAATAAAGATTACTTGCTATATTAAAATGAAGAAAATTAATATGTTTGCATAAGCTTTCTTATATTAGCAGCCATTAGGATTATTATCAATTATTTGTACTTCAATCACAGAAAACTTTAAAAAGGCAGGAGATACATGATTCCCTTTTCTATCTTTTCCTAAATGTGAATTCTTCTTTTTATCTTTCCATGACCTCATGAAGTTTTCCATCAAGGTCAAGGACAAGTGATTAGTTAAAGCTAGAGGAGGTAATTCTTTGAACTATTCAACCACAGCCACTGACAAGGAGACACCAGAGACACTAGTAAAATATGAACATTACAAATACAAGAAAAAAATGTATATTAAATCAAAACAGGGAGTAAAACTGAACAAAAACTCAACAAGAAACCAGGACCATGACAGGAGGAGCTCAGTGTAGTTGTGGATTTGTTCTGTTTGATAAGCTTCAAAATATATATATATTTTTTACCAGTATACAAAACAAAATGCAGTCAGGATCATTAAAATATTGGACAATTCAATGAAAAACAAATCTCACACTGAAAACAATAAAATGGAGTCCTGCTTCCATTGCCTCCACCTTTCAATACCAGTCTGAAGCAATAAACATCTGGAGTCTCATTAGAAGAAACAGAATGGGAATTTGGATTGTTTTGTGTTTCCAGCTTGTGGTACCAAAGCTTACGTGATCACATTATTTACCAGCTGGAAATGATGTACTGTGCTATTACTGAATTGTGATAATCATTTTCACTGACAGGCAACACTAATTTATGTCATTAGTTTGTCTGTAATTTACCATTAGTATTACTTTAATGTATCTGTACTTTATTGAACAATAACCCATGAAAAATATGAATCTTCATTTTGCTCTAAACCATCTAACTGGAAGAAATCATTTGTTATGGCTCTTGATAGTTATTTTCAGAAATCTGAAGTATTGCAAGGACACATTTAAAATTAAAATAGCTAGGTTACTTTAAAAAGATTCAAATTTCAATGACCTGTAGCATTTTGGATTAATTCCTCTGATAGGTCAGAATGGCTGATAACTGCATCTCTAGTCAGTTTGTTTACTGTGAGACCACCTGTCTTTCTGTCAGTGTAATTAAAACAAAGGGCATATGTAGCTTTCCTTTGAATGTAGGGAAAGAGAGGACTTGTGATCCCACCTTTTTTTTCCTGGCCAAACCACAACATCACCTTGAGATGAAAACTCAAAATGTAACAGATGGGCCACCACCGTCCAGCTGTGGCTTTTTTCTGCCCTTTTGTGACAGTGTCACGAAGGCCAAGTAAAAAGGCTTCAGCTACTTAAAAGTACAAGACAGCCATACCCCCTTCCCTTAACAGCACATCAGATCATGTTTGGATCAGTGTCAGTTCTTGTAAAACCTGTTAACATCCACAAAAGTAATACAAAAAGATAGCACTGGGGTGGTTTAGCATCTCCTTTAGGCAAAGTACATGTTTGCAAAAAATAAACAGCAGACATAAATATGAAGATTTCAGGTTTATTTCTTTACTTTTTAGTACTTAAGTAATGCAATCCATGACTTTTTTTTGAGTAACAAGCTGCAAAGAGACGAATAACTGGCACTGACACACTGACATTGTCTTAAACGAGGATTCTGTGTTTGCTGTGTCAGATCTGACTATGAAGAGAGACTTTTGTGAGCTATTCAAGAAAGGCAACTTTAAATGCTACAGTTGCTCTCTGAAGCAGTGCTCTGAGGAAATTATCGACATTGGTGCTCTAGGTGAGATCAGGCTTTAGTGTCTCAATCCCCTGCAGCTACAGGAATACCTACTACCAGAGGTGTTTGAGATAATAATCACATTTAGTAATTTTGTTGATATCAGCCTTCATATTGTCCAGTAGGAGATGTGCCAATGTGTCCCACAGCTAATCATTTAATAACTGTTGGCCCAAATCTGCTGTATGTGGTACACATTTATTTATCATTTTGGAAAATTCTGTTCACATGCAAATACAATTTATCTAACTACAGCAGTTTTGTGGTGAAATGTGTTACTAGGCTATATGATTTTTTTAGCTTCTACTGTCCAATGTGTCGAGAGGAGACCTATAGGAAAGACCTACAAACTATGTTTTTAAGTTAAAAAAAAAAAAAAAGCTAATAAAATTGACAAGAAAAATATTTTGACTTCAGTAAAAGGATCCAGTTTTTGCTAACATAAAATAAAAATGCTGACAATGACAGCTGTATTGGAGCTCAGGACTCAACCTAAAGAGAGCTGCTGTGTAACAAATAATTTAACTGTAAAACTCTCTGTGTTTTGTGCGAGGGGTACAAAATGAAAATCGTGATCTACATTAAGTCTTGATAGATGTCAGTAATAATTAAGCATTAATATCAATTAAATTACCACTGTTATGCAATATGCGTGTAACTTCTGCTTTGGGGATGCTCAGAAGAAAGACTCCTACAAACAACAAAAACACACCTTCAGTTCCTGCTAGAGTTTGTGAAACGGGACATTAAGATGAGTCTCATCAGCATACAGACAGGTGTGTGTGTGTGTGTGTGTGTGTGTGTGTGTGCGTGTGTGTGTCTGTGCCTCTGGCAATTTCAGCAGGTAAGCTGTCTTTTGCACTTGTTGCAGAGCAAACATCTGGAGTTATTATCAAAATGTTTGGGTTTGGATGTTTGGATGTCTCTTGGTGCACCTGTGCACATGCAGTATAGCTCCAATTATGATCTATGGCTGTGTAGCTCATTTTATAATGTTTGCAAAAAGACATTAGTAACATCATTATTCATATATGATTCTTATGCAGCAGTGTAAGCAAATGAAATGCAGGGTAGCTTAAAAGCTTTCGGAAGTCAAGTTGTGTGAAAGTCAGCCCCTTAGACAAAAAGCAGACTACAGTCTGTCTGCTATCTTCTCTTATTATCAGCTGTTTACTGGAGTGTGAGCAGAGCACTGGACTTTTGAAAGTAAAACATTCTTCCTGATCTTTGTTGCCACCTACCTTGCCACCCCCTTGCCATAAGGAGAAGGTAGGAGGCAGAACACCAAAACACAGAGGTTATATAACCCCAATCACAAAATAAAAATTTAATAAAAGGCAACCTCTGTGTGTAAACAAAAACAGATTGCAATGATGTGCGAATAACTGAAACCCTATTTAACTGAACCTTTTTCATATTTTTTATTTAATGATTGAATTTGTTTCAGTCTTACTTGTAGCATTCATTTACAAAAACTCAGGGCACTTTAAGGTAAAATTTTATTTTTACCTTAAATCTATGTAATGTTTCCTAATAACATCTCCGAAGGTAAACATGTATAAGGTGAAAAATATTGGTCCTAAAGGAACCCTGTGCAACTCCATAACTAACTTTTGGATATGTGGAAGACTTATATAATCCCACATGCTGTTGTGATATGTGTATAATGTGGCTTTGAAAAAAACAACAAAGTTTTACAGTTTCAACATTCCTTTGTTGTCTGTGCTTTCTTTGCAAAGGACACGGTGAGTGTCTATGTCTTCATTGCTTTCTCTATCTATATGTGATCATCTGTCTTACCCTTTTTTAAGGGTAAAGAAAAACTGGTGATCCATTATAATGTGTGAGTTTGTTCTCTGGCAATTACATATATTGAATCAGCCCTTCTGCTGTCTCACCTGAAGGAAAGAACAGGGTGACGATGGTGGCAAGGATATATATAGAAATGAACAATCGATTTCAGGTATTTTGGCTGCTGACACCCAAAGCACTCTGCCATCTTCAAACACACTGAAGCGTAACCATGTGTAACTGGACATGTGAAACTGGCCATGTCATCTTCTTTTAACAAAATGACTGCTTGGCAGAACAGCATGTACTGGGCAAAGTGAGTGTGCTAGATGTTGGGAGTTTTTGTACGTAGAGACACATTAATATTCTGCATGCACATCATTCAAGTATAGGAACAATACTGTGAAAGTGGAAACAAGATTACTTGTGAACACTAAACTTATATTATACTTATATTTTTGACAACAACAACATTATCAAGAAATGACAGAAATAAAGACAAAGAAGCATAACATAACATAGACTCAACAAGATAGATTCAACAAGGAGCTGCAAACATTCCTCAGAGATTTTGGTCTGTATTGACACAATACCATCACACAGTTGCTGCAGATTTGTTGGCTGCACATCCATGATGCAAATCTCGCATTGGACCACATCCCAAAGGTGTTCTTTTGGCTTGAGATCTGGTGACTGTGGAGACCATTTGACTACAGTGAACTCATTGTCATGTTCAAGAAACCACTTTGAGATGCTTTGAGCTTTGTGACATGGTGTGTTTTCCTGCTGGAAGCAGCCATCAGAAGATGGATACACTGTGGTCGTAAAACGATGGACATGGTCAGCAACAATACTCAGGTAGGCTGTGACATTTAAATGATCCTAAATTGGTACTAAGGGGCCCAAAGTGTGCCAAGAAAATATCCCCCACACCATTACACCACCACCAGCCTGAACTGTTGATACAAAGCAGGATGGATCCATGTTTTCATCTTGTTTACACCAAATTCTGACCCTACCATCTGAATGTCGCAGCAGAAATCAAGACTCATCAGACCAGGCAACATTTTTCCAGTCTTCTACTGTCCAATTTTGGTGACCCTGTGCGAACTGTAGCCTCAGTTTCCTGTTAGCTTAGCTGACAGAAGTGGCACCCAGCATGGTCTTCTGCTGCTGCTTCAAGGTTTGATGTGTTGTGTGTTTAGAGATCCTCTTCTGCATACCTTGGTTGTAACAAGTGGTTATTTGAGTTACTGTACCTTCGTATGAGCTCAAAGCAGTCTAGCCACTCTTCTTTGACATCAAAAAGACATTTTCACCCAGAGAACTGCTGCTCACTGGATATTTTCTCTTTTTCAGATCATTCTCTGTAAACATCAGCAGTTTCTGAAATACTCAGACCAGCCCATCTGACACCAACAACATCACCATTCTTTATGCTCCTGTTCCACATTAATTTATTTTTTTATGTATTTTTAATTCTTCGTAGTATCTTCAACTAGTGTATAAATATAGTATAAGGTGTATGTGTGTGTGTGTCTGAAGAAGAAGGCACTGGGAGTATGAATGTTTGACTACCAATAAAGTTACTCTTTGTATTTGTACTGGTAAGTTTCATATGGCAAAGATTTTATATCGACTGAATTCTGTCAGCTTTCCAGCATCTTGTATCTTGACACCGGTAAGATGAGCATTGAGCTTTAGCATCTGCTGCCACGCTGGGTTAAGTTTTATAAATGCAACAACTGTGAGAAGCCCAAGGGAGGATGAAATCAAAAGAAGCTGCTGACTTTAAAACATAGTATGAAATAAAATGAAAATTCCACTGCATCCATCAACATATCCTGTTGTGTTGTGGTTTTACAAAACATAGAATGTAAATAAACAGATGCAAACCAGTATAAAGACACTGACAGAAGGAAAATACTGCAGTCACCACCGAACCATTAAAAAAAACACAACAAGAATGAAAATGAGACCTTTACTATATAAGGACTCAGTAGCTGCTATTGAGCATGTACCTGAGTCTGAATGGGAGTCTCATAAATGAGACACTGACAGAACTACAGTGGGAGTCCAGGGATGTTTACAGGTTTTGTGTTTCCACTACAATGACTTTGTGTGGATAAAGAGAAAAAAACAATGTGATGTAGATTTGTGATATAATAAATTCTTATAGCACAAACCATTTATACCATAGTTCAGACTGAGCTGTGTCAGGGTTTGACAACACAATATAAAAGGCTATCAGGTTGCTCTAAAAGCTCCCTGAAAAACCTTCAATTAATCCAGAATGCTGCAGCGAGAGTACTGACAGGGGCTAGAAAGAGAGACCATATTTCTCCCATATTAGCTTCTCTTCATTGGCTACCAGTTAAATCCAGAATTGAATTTAAAATCCTTCTCCTCACATACAAAGTCTTAAAAAATCAGGCCCCATCATATCTTAAAGACCTCATAGTACCATATTATCCCAATAGAGCACTTCGCTCTCAGACTGCAGGCTTACTTGTGGTTCCTAGGGTATTTAAAAGTAGAATGGGAGGCAGAGCCTTCAGCTTTCAGGCCCCTCTCCTGTGGAACCAGCTCCCAGTTTGGATTCAGGAGACAGAC
>VUQI01012961.1:3145-22796 GCA_015106735.1 Paratilapia polleni
GCTAAATTGTCTTCCAATTCTAGAATGGCCCAACTATGCTTCAGCAACATCCATCTTAGTCATGTTATCATCATTTTAAATTGGAGTAAGTAGTGACTCTTAAATTTAAGAAAATGTCCACTTTTTGGGGGCCATTATGCTTACGTACATCACAAGAAATGGCTTGTTTTCTTCTACATACAGTCACGTAGCACAAGTTATTGTATTAAAGTTTTTGAAAAAGATTCTTCACCTGTTTTCTCACAAATACATTCCTGTGTAATTCATAATGCTGTTGTTGGATCACGTCTATAATAAAACATAGACACAAACTAATCACAAGTAGCTTGTGTTTTCTACACAATCTACACAATATGGCGCAGTCCCACTTCCTGTGTAAACAGGAAGTTAAGAACAAAACAGCAGCCAGGCCACAAGTGTTCCTTTCATAAACTTTCTGTGTTCTCTTCTGTCATGTTATGTCTTATTGTGTCCTCTGCTAGGGTGGAATGATTGACAGAATTGAAAGCAACATGGACCAGTCGGTGGGATTTGTAGAGAGAGCAGTGGCTGACACCAAGAAGGCTGCCAAATTCCAACAGGAGGCACGCAGGGTGAGTGGGGACTGGCTCAACAAGAGAAATGACCTGTTGAAATATTTTTGAGATTTAGAACAGTCTCTGAACAGAACAAATTGATTTGTGGACATCCTTTTTTTTTTTGGTTTATTTGTTTTTTTTAACATAGCATAAGGACATTTACAGAATTACACTTAGTTTTTCATCCAGCCAAACACAATGATGACACAAGCCTGTGTTCAAGCCAGGAATTACATTCACTTATCAATGTAATGGTTATGTAGCTACTTAGTTATACTCTGAAATTGTTCATTGCATTAGCCCTTGTGAAATTAAGAGCTTAGCATCTGACTATTTTTATTTATAACAAATTATTTTCCCGTTTTGACACCTGACTAAGAGGTTGTAGCAGGTCTGCTCTTCAGCAAGTGGAATGCAGAGTGAGATCCACTGAAGTATTTAGTTGAGGATATTCCACCTTTTCACCTTGAAATGGTCTTTGCTTGTATATTTAGGATCTTTGTGCTGCTGTTCACTGGATGACAACAAATAGTCCAATGATTTTTAAAGTATTCTGTTCCAGTATGTCTGAATTCCAAATTGTCAGTAAATGCCAGTGTACCATTTCCACAGGTAGCATATACATGCCTAAGCCATACCAGAAGCACAATCATGTTTAACAGATCAATAGCTGGCTTTGGCTCATGAGACACCTCACTTTTTTGTGAACTGCATCCCTACTTTGCTCTTTGAACTTTTACCAGGGGCTTGCATCTTCTGCCAAATCCTCTGAGGTTCTGCTTATAAAGTTTTCTCTGAATCACTGACAAAGAAACATGTTTGCTTTCATGCTGGAGAACATTCTTGATTTTCTGTTTCTAAATGGGTTTTACACCATCATAAAGGTGCTTTGCCTCTCATCAGCCAGTTTATTTGCCATTTTCTGATATTCCTGTGCACAAATGCTTTTTTGCAGAATGAACCAAACTGTTATTTTTTTTCAAACAAGCTAAATTTTATTTACTTGAATGCTTTGAGACTGTCGCATTTTGGGTGCTTTGTGAGTCTGATGAAGCAAACATCTCTAACTATCCAAATACTCAGGGCCTGGAATGTAGTTTTAGTGTGTGATCTAGTTTTGGTCAACTTGTTGTGGAATTGAGTTTGATTGTGCTCTGCTTGGTATTTATCTGGGAAAGTAGGCTCATTTAACACCAGCTTTGTTTCTTTCTCTGAACCTTCCTCCCTCCCCCAAACCAATTTGTTTCTCCAGAAACAAATGATGATCTTCTGCTGCTGTGTGATTTTGGCTGTCGTCCTCGGTTCATTTGTCTACAGCTTCATCAAATAGAAAACCTGAATGAGGCAAGGCAACCCACCATCTGAGTCTATGCAGAAGGGGATGGGGCACTACTGCTTTCATGTGGTTCTGGGTTCAATTTACTATTATTTCAAATGATAGAAATAAAGGCTGCACATTCATTGCATTCATTATCAGTTAAATCAATATAACCTACAACAACTTTCTTATCCTTCTCCAGACTTCTTTTCAGTTTCAGTACAGTTTCTGGACCATTACAGGCATATCTGGAAGCTTGGAAGAATATCTACCCTGCATTTCTTATGCGCTTAATAACAAATTTAATATATAATATAAAACAGAAATGAAATATTGGGGACCTTTCGTTGCAGTGCAGTCCAATCCATAACCTCAGAATGATCCAACATGTCAATAATCCCACCAAAAATGTAGACATTATAGGGCTACATAAATGTATATTGGGTATTGTATTGCAGAGCTGTTAGACTGAATTACATTAGATTGCACAGCTCAGTTTGTGTTTCAAACTTTCAACTTATTCATGTCCATATCCATATTTCGAAAAGTGGATCTTCTCATATCTAGACCCTGTGTATCTCTTAACTCCTTGTAAAGCTTTCAGGGAAGATTTTTTAAAAACTTTTGAACAATGAAACAATGAAAAACATTAGATAAGGATGGTTGTCATATCCAGTAGTGAACTGAAATGTTTTATTACTATGTAAGGAATTAATATTAGAGTGTGTTAATATTTGAGTGAAGTGAAAGTAAACCAGTCTCAGACAGACAGCTGCCAGACAGACAATGTTGCAAGTCTATGAAGTCAGAAACGTAAGTATTGAGACAGTTGTTGTTTTTCTTTTATACATTTGTCAGTGATGTGTGTTATACTGTGGAACCAAACCACTGTGCCAATACTTATGCTATCGACTGCATCAAATCATACAATTCATATCTTGTTGTGGCTATGCACCTGTCCATAGCAGGCCTTTAACGAAGGCCTTAAGGAATTTACTTAAAAATTCACATACATAAGTTTAAATGTTTAAGTGATTAAAAATCACTGCTTTTAGATGCTGTGTGATTCTAGAATTGAGATTAATTTTGAATGTGTTAGATTAGAAATGAAAATAAACACAGCCCTGCTTTATTTGATTAGTCTGATACTGTCTTGAGGGTATTTTATTGCTTTAGATCACTCTGTGACATTTGCAACCATCCTCTGCATAGATTCAGAAATGTATTCAGCTACACTTCTGGTGTTCGCGGCACTGCACTGCAGCCCACTCTTGAATGGAGAGCCTACACTTCCATATTCAGATTTTATCTTTGGAAAACTTTGCTTTCTCAAACTCAAACTCGTCCATGAATCATCACAAAAGAAAATATTTGCTGTATTAATTAGTTTTTGCTACAGTCAAATGCATCTTGTAAGCTTTTTCTGGCATCTAAACAAATTGATAGCAGACTCTTTGTGTTGGAGTCCTGAAGCACACTACTGCATTGGTGCAGTGTTAGTAAAATTACTTTGAGCAAATTTACATACGTCTGTGGATTATAAAATGTCATTACAATCCACAGTTGGTTGTTGTTTTACCCTTAAATATGTTATTTTACCGTTAAATATGTTATTTGACTCTGTAGCCAGGATTCCAGGTGAATAATTGAAAGCTCAGCTATTTTATAAATCTTAAACGTTTGATCCTACAAAAGTCAAATATCAAATTCCTAGGTGTGAAATGTGAAATTCAAAGCGGCTATAAATCAGACAGACTAATGGATTGTGTAGACAGTTCTTTATTATTAGCTTGCGTGACACTTTATAACACGTTGTGGGATTTTTGTTTCCTCCCTTTCCTGCTTGTTTAAGGCCTATGACTTAATAGCATTTTAGAAGGGAGCAAGGGAAGTTACGTGTAAAAGTACGTCTTTTGTAGTTCTGTTCACTTGTTGAAAAATAAAATGAATGTTATTTATTTTGCTTACAAGTGGTTATTGACATTTTATTTCATCTTAATGTTTGCCAATATTTTCCTCTCGCTCGCCGTATTCAAGCTGTACGTCTTTGAAAGACAAGGCCCTGCCACCAATCACAAGAGCTACGCAACATTTTCCAGCCAACCAACAGCAGCCTGTTCAAAGTACACTTCCATTTATGGATCTGCGGGTACTTCCTTGTTGAGGCGAAGGCTACAAAACGTGTCCCTCCGGTGTGAGCCTTTGGGAGAAGGGAGCAGGGTATAGAAGACGTCACACGTTTGTAATTACGGCAGGTGTTTGTAAGGGGACGGATCCCTGTTGCTATGGGGGTAAGTATTGTAAAACGCATTATTTTGTGTAATTGTGTTATTTAAAAATGATGACTAGTTATATTGGGCAATATGCAGTGGTTAGTGCGTTATCTCATAGCGTGATTGGCTATTTCTTCTGACCGATTATGTGTTTCTCCAGTCGCTAATATCTGTGGGATATATTAACCAATAAGATGAGAGTGTGTTCGAGTTGCGCTGTTATTGGTTGCTTGCCAGCTTCTTTACGTGTCGATTGGTTATTCTTATCCAATCACAAATTAGAAATCTTTCACGTGAGTGGCATCGCAGTAGTTCAATGAAAGCCTCGCCGGCACCTCTGTGAATGGGCCACTGTTATGTGGGCGGGATATCGTGATGTTTTGTATTGGGACGGAAAATGGCGGCTGTTCGGGGACGGTATTAACTTTATTACCATGCTAGTAATAACCGCGGTAATAGTGGCAGCTTCTTGGAGTTTTCTAAATACTGATTGCCATTTCGGAGTCATGTCGACTTTCTGTCAGTGTAAACAGGACTTTTTCACAACGCCAAGATAAGCTAGACACGAGTTTGTTAAACAAGAACAAAGCTCTCTTCAAACGATCTCATTGGATTTTATGATAACCAATAGCCCTTTTTTAATGAGTCGGGCTCCATATGAAGCTGCCCGTATCCAGTTAACTTTATACGACCAAACCTGTAAGAAGTCAGTGAGTTTAAGTTAGACATTAACATTAACATTAACATTGGATGCGTCTCTGAGCTCTGCAAGGACAGCAACTACCATATCTTATCAGAAAATAGTTTTTTTTTTTTTTAAATATAACCACAGCTAATGCCAAGGACTGCGGTCGTGGACACAAGCCTTCCAGCTAACTATTTACAACCCACGGTAGCCATGTCGCAGTTTAAGGTTGTTTTATGGTGGATGTAGGTGTATTTGGTGGGACAAATCTGGGTTTGACAGGGTCTACACATGAAAATGGATGATTCCAAGTCACGGTACAGCAAAAGACTGGTAAGTGTCAGGTGAATGTAAACACACTGGTCCTTGCTTTTTAGCCTTCTTCTACAACTGAATGGGCGTACGACCTCTACATCTCAGTGACAGGTTCTTTTTTTTTTTTTTTTAGCTTTCATCGAGAGGTTACCCATCGCTCAAAATTGGGTATTTTAATTTACAAATGTATATATAGAGAAAAGGCGAGTTTTTAGAAGGGGAGCCTGTGTGGGTCAGTAAGTAAACTCATGGCAAATTAGTGAAGACCAACACCTTTCTTTCGAAGCCAAATCTTCTGAGTGAGAAAAACATAATTCTGAATAATGCAGACACTACAAATGCTTGCAGTTTTGTGTAACTGGAGAATGACTGACTATTCTTCATGTGCTACCACCTTATAAGTTACATACTGCACTAAGCATATTGAGATTGTAGGCAAATTCATATACAGTAACTTTATTTGCTATGAAAAGGAGGTTATTGAGGGAAAATAAATAGTTACGGTTTTAGTACTTAAGCTTCTTTTATAAAATATACAGAAGAAATCATTAATAAGTGGTTTATAATGACCAATAAAGGGCCAAAAGTACTAATAAATATGCAACTGAGCCACTAGTTAATGATGAATATGTGTACCTCAATATGAGGGGTTTTTAAAGATTATGAATGATCAAAAAAACCTTTCTGATGCATTGTTTGTTTTGTTTCATATGTGTTCTGGTTTAGGAAGAAAAGCCACTAGCTCCAGGACATGTTGGAAACCAATTCATTGGTAGGGTTATTGGCCAGTAACAGGGGAAAGACCCTACAATATTAGAGAGATGATTCCCTATGAGTGAGCACTTGGCGATGGTGGGAAGGACAAAGTCCCTTTTAACAAGAAGACACCTTCAGCAGAGCCAGACTCAGTGAGGGGCAGCCATTTCCCACGTCTGCCAACCAGTCACTAATCCTGATGAACCCTTCTTCTGCAACACAGCGAACTCCTGATTATTTATTATTGTCAATAAATAATGTACTTCTACGCTTTGGTAATACAAATCAAATATTTGGTACAGGGCTATAGAGTCAGTCCTTAAACGGATACTTATTATCCCGTTAGTAGAGATACACTGACCAACCAGTCAGGAATTGGCGGATTTCCAGTGTTCTTGGCCCATGCTGGTGAATGGCCTGTCAGCCTCATTTTTGTCCGATGACAAGCTGCTCTGTTACACCACCACGAAAATGTTCATAACAACAAACCTAATCAGACACTTAAACCACCCTCACCCAGCTGAACATGGACATTTTAAAGAAGCTAACAAAGGCAAAGTAGCTAAAAATAAAGCTATCCAGAGCTCAGAACTAGCCACAAGCCAGCAACCTCGGTATGAGCCTCTATAAAAGCAGTCAAAAGCATTTGTGAGGATGATTATGGAGACGAGTCAAAAAGAGAAAAGAATCAATGTCCAGTTATCTGGTGAAGTTGTAAACATACTGGAAAATGATGGAAGTACCTGACATTTGTTCTGCTGCACCTGCTTTTGTTTGCTAAGGTAAAATATGTCAGCTAAAGGTGGGTTTACAGCAACTCGCTGTAAACCCACCTTTAATTATTTGTACCTCTTTCTAATAGCAGAGCACTTTATTGTCAGTTTAAGTAAGTATTATTTTGAAGTTCTCCTAGTAAGGAGGACTGTCCAGTTTAATTTAAAATCCATCTTTTATCACACACATCTGTTTTGGTAATAAGAAGGACTTGAATTGAAAGACTTGGTTCAGTCCTCTATCTTTTACCCTGTCTCTTATTCTGTTCACCTCTGTAGCGTGCCGGTACCCGGCGGCGTTACCATGATGATGGCATCTCAGATGAGGAGATTGATGGAAGGAGGATGTTTGACCTGGAGGAGAAAGTCAACAGTGAGAGGTTCAGCTCTGATCGGGTGATTCGCGTGGAAGGAAAAGGTTGGCGTGCATAGTGCTGCTTCCATTGTTTAACTGAAAACCTGCTTCTTAAATTGGAAAGTGGAAAACACAGATTTATAGCTTCCAGTACCTACTTTAGTTTGTTGGCAACCCAGGACAATATAACCCTACACAGTGGAATACAGTACTGTGGAAAAGTCTTGAGCAACCCCTCATTTTTTTATACCTCCAAGGAGCCAGACTTTCTTGTAATTTTTTTAAGCAATAGGTCTTGAGCAGTAGTTCTCCAGGCTTTTTGAGGGTCTTTCAGATTGGCTGTTTTTTCACTCATTTTCAGTCCAGTCCTTATCCCTGATCATTTTCAGAGGTATGTTTTTTTTTTATTTTTTTTATTTATTTTGTTAAGCCACTTAACACTGACCTATGAATCATTCAAGCATAAAAAGGCACCAGACTCAAGGAATGAACCAATGTTGTTTACACATAACAGATAACTTAAACAACTTAACAAAGAACCACTAAGAAATTGTACCTTTAGGCACTTTCTAGCACCCTGTCGCAAAAACACATCATTTGTTCCCATTTCTTTAGTTGAATCTAATAAATTCCAAAGATAACAGTTTGACAGGCGTAAAATACTATTTTCACACCAATAAGGTGATTCCCAAATAGCTATTAGTGAAAAACTTGTCACATCCTGGCATGGTGTGCAGTGTGTCCTTAAAAAAACTGGCAGGTTAACAGTATCTGAAAGTCTTTAAAAAACAGGAAAAAATCCAGCAATGAACCAACGCAGGACCTGTGAGATGCATCTGGCCCTTCAGTTGATCAATCTGCTGTTCACCAAAGCCTTATCAGAAATGGTCTCAATAGAAGGGTGGCTGCCAAGAAGCCATTCTTAAGGAAGGGAAACAGGGAGAAAAGGCTGAGGTATGCCAAATTACACAAGAACTGGACTGAAAATCAGTGACGACAGGTCTTATGGAGTGATGAATCCAGATTTTAAATTTTTGGTTCAGATTGTCGTCGGTGTGTACGGAGGAGGTCAGGAGAGAGGTACAACAGTGAGTGAAGTGCAGCCCATGACAGACCCTCAATTGTGTTTTGTGAGAAAAGACCCTTTTCTTTATCTTTATTCATTCTCGTTAGACCCCTCCTGGGGTGAAAGAGAAAATATACACCGACAGGGCAGAGGGTCATTCAATACACTTCAAAAGACAAAGAAATAAATACATTTATCAACAAATTACCCAGTTACAATTTCCTTACAAAATTTTGCAAGTTTGTGCTGCATCATAATGTCTTTAGAGTTATACAACTTCTCCATCTTATATATATTTGGTTTCAACCTAAAATATACAGGCAGATATTTCTGTCTTTGCAGCTTAAAATAACTACATTCAGATAAATAATACTCATCTCCAAGCTTTCCTGAGCTACAGAGTGTGCATCAATGATTAACATATTCAACACCATAAAATCTGCCTGTAACTACTGGAATACCACTAGCCCCACATCTAAACCTTGCCAAATAACACCACATAGAATCATCTAAAGTACACAAGTAATTTTCCAGTTGGAGTTCTTGCTTAAATAGTATATAATTTGTACAGAGGCTATTGTGAAAGATGTTAGATTTCCAATCTTGCCTCAAGATATCCACACCTCAACTGCAGCTTTTTTGTATCTATCGTTCACCACTCTGGTATGTCCTGGTAAATAAGAAAATCCTGTATAAACAAATATTTGCTTTAGCTTCACTATACACCGTGAATTAAAGACACCTTTATCATATTGATTCTTTAAAAAAACTAAACATAAGAAAGGATACCACAGGTCAACAGGTCATTTTCATCAGAGCTAAATTTATGTGAGTTTTGTAGTGTTTCTCATGCTGATTTCAAATCTGTGTTTAGTTTTTCTCTAGCACGTATACTTTTTGTGACAAAGGTAATTATATTGCATATTTGGTATAATTAGCCCAAGAAAATCATACTCCAAGTATTTTTGAAGAAACAGTTGTAACTGAATGACACTGTTCAGTATATCTGTGCCATGATGTGTGCCTATTTGACCTCGCACTGATGATATTGAAACATTTACTTGATTGGCGGTTACATTTTAGTAATAACCACATGCTTGTACACTGTAAATTAACATTGCTCATAACTCAAAAAGTTGATGTCACTGAAAACAGATCTGAAATCAGTGTGAAAAACTGATTTAGAAAACTGTGTTGTAATTTCTGATGATAAAAAGTATTTTTTTTGTTCTCCTGTGTAATTTATTCCTATTGCCATTCAATAATCTACACCATAAGCCAATCATCCTACATTCAATTATCTTTATCAATTTAAATCTACCCACTTCTCCATATACAGCACAAGTTGCAGCATTTTTATGTAACTTAAGTAGCTTCTATAGAAATTTAACATGAAAAGCTTAAATTAATGAAATGTCTTCATGACCCCACACCTCTGACCCATACAGCAATACTGGTAAGACCATCTGATCAAACAACTGTAACTGGGTTTCAACAGATAATCCCAAATCTCTAGCTTTAGTTAACACGCTACAAAGGACTTTCCTAGCCTGCTCCACTTTTTTTTTTTTTTTAATAGCCTTTTTAAAATGGTTATTATAATTAAATGTGACACCAAGATAAACATAATCTTCCACTACTACAGAATTTCTAAATTTCAAGTCACAGAACTTTGTTACTTTACCTCTTACAAAATTACTATTTTACTTTTATTGGGATTTACACTTAGTTTCCAGTCAACACAATATCTTTCTACTGTATCTAAAGCCATGTCAAGCTCTGTTTCTGACTCTGCCAGTACTACAGTATCATCTGTATACAGGAGGACAAAGAGTCTTAGACAGACCTCAGCATCATCATCACTCATTTCCATTCTAAATTTCTCAGCCAAGAATGACAGCCCATTATAATATCTACTTATTGTGTACTCAAAATTGTTTAAAAAGATTGAAAAAAGCAAAGGTGATAAATTCTTACCTTGTTGAACCCCTATATTACAGTCAAACAATTTAGAATACCAATTTTGGGCCATTACACATGACTTAGCATTTTGGTATAAATTATACACAACTATAAAAATTGTCCCATTTATATCTGCAGCAATTAACGTACGCCATAATAAATGTCTTTCCACTAAATCGAAAGCTTTTTTGTAATCAATAAAAGCACAGTACAGTTGTTTCTTACAGTGCAAATATAAATCAATTACATTATGCAAAACAAAGATGTAATCAGTTGTAGTGTAATCTGCCCTAAAACCAGCTTGCTCATCTCTCAGAAAGCTCACTGCAATTAAATAAGAAATCAGACACTCATTAATTACAGTAATCAAGTAATCAATTTTCCAATACAACTAAAGAGTGTAATTCCTCTTTAGTTGTCTGTACAGGTTTTAACACCTTTACCCTTATATAAAAGTTTGATCATTCTTATTGTCCAGTTTGTTGGTATAATCTCAGTTCTCAACACCAAGTTAAATAATTTGGTAACCACTGAAATCAAATCTTCAGGACTTGCCTTTATAAGGTCATTCAAAATAGAATCACAACCACATACCTTATTATTCTTCAGATGTTTTATCTGGGCTTTGACCTCTTTTTCAGAGAAAAAGTATTTAATAAATTCATTAACTGAATATGTAATGCTGATGAAATCAAACAAATTAGTATCACCCTGATTTTAGATGTTTAAAATGTCCATAAAACTCCTCCACTGTTATTCCATTACAGGTATCTGTTGTGAAGGAGTTCCTATTCATTATCCTCCAGTACCCTTTAACATCCTTACTTTTAAGTGTAGTTAACTGCATATTTCTTTTCTATACTTAAGTTTACTCTTTTTAATAACTTTATTATAACAGGCTCTTAAACTAATGAACCTTCTAACATGTCTTTCTGGTGGGGCATTTTTAAGGATACCCTTTGCCTTAATGTATTCCTTCTTTCCTTCTTATACTCACCATTGAACCAAGCTTTACTTCATCTTCTTTTCATAATATTTACACTAACAGTTTTCACCATACCACATCTAACAGCTGCAGATTTATATACATCTTCAAGTTTTGTTACTAATGTATCCATTTTTTTTTCTTGGTCAACAGTTATATCCTCATATTAGCCATCGGTTTTCCCAACCGATGTCAATCAAGGATCTCTCGCTTCCTTGTTTCATAATGGGAACATGCTCCAGTGCTTTATCCACTAATTAATGCATGAAATGCCCATTTTTATGTGCACAGACCTTTAAGCAGAAAGTCCGTTTAGCAGAGAAAGTTGACAACCACCATCATATTTGTTATCTCCAACTAGGTTTTTGGCTTTCTCAAGCCAGCTAAAACAAAGAAAGCTTGGCTGTCTTGAACTTATTTAATAGTGTACCCCTCTAAAGGGGTGTACTACGAAGATTATGAGATTAATCGGTTAGCGAGTTAAATTGAGCCTAAAGTCAGAGTTATGTTGAACTTGCTTCGTTGTACTTGCTTCTATACCCTGCAGGCAGTTAAAGCAAAGGTTCACATATGTTTCCCTTTCACAGTTGTGTAATAATGGATAATTTTTCTTAAATAAATAAATGACCAAGTCAATGGCGATTCTAGGATCAAGGGGGATCTGCCCCTAGTCATAATGTCATGCATACAGTGCCTTGCAATTAATATTTATGGAATATGCTGCTTGTAAATGTAGTCAACCCTTTTCAGCCTAATTAGTTGGATGACTTATTCCAGTGTCTAAGAATAATTCGGAATGAATAACCATAGATTTCAATATAATACACTGGTTTTAGGGTAGACCCTGTAGAGGTCAAGGCTCAATCATGTTGACCAGAATTTTCCAAAGTAAGTTAAAGAACTATTTGTATCAAAGCAGATAAGAGAAACATGTGCATGTGCATGTTTAACCACATAGAGGCAGTCCGCCAAATCATCAAGCACTTAAAGTACAGACACTGGAAAATCAGACTGCCACTCCATACACCTGGACAAGAACAAACTGGTAAGAGAGATGCCTTTACGTTAAATTTTCAAATTCATCCAAACCCTCCCCCCCCTTTTTTTTTTCTGTGCAGACTCAACACATGGCATCATGTAGCCCAAGTCCAATACTGGATAAAAGATTTGTAGTCTTTCACGTCAGTGTATCCATCCATGTAGCCATCTAGAGTGCTATGAATCCTGTAATATGCTACCATTCATATCAATTCATATGTTCTATTAAAATGTCCACTGGCATGTTTTAAAGTGTGCTATGTCAATGAAATGCATGTAAAATTAACTTCACTATCTGCCCATTTGCTCACCTGGTTCTTCCTGCTTTTCTACAATCCCTCTGTCTTCTCTCTCTGTCTCCATCCTCATCACTCCTTCTTTGCACTGACAATCACACTCCTGACAATCAAACATATTTTATTCAACTAAAAAATGACAAATAATCTGATGTGAACAACGCAAATAAACAGAGTATTTGTAACAAACGTTATTATAAGAGCAGGCTGGGGAGAATTCAATTGATAACTAATCTGTGTGTTATACTGTTATGTGAAATCACCAATGAATGGGCAAAACAGAATCTCTTGGTATTATTGGGGTGGCTGTGGCTCAGGAGATGGAGCAGGCTAATTGGAAGGTTGGTGGTTCGATCCCTGGCTACTCCAGTCTGCATGCCAAAGTATCCTTAGGCAAGATACTGAACCCTGAGTTGCCCCTGATTCATTCAGCTGAGTGTGAATGTTAGATAGAAAGCACTTAGAGAAACATAGAGAAAAGTCCTTGTACAAATGTGTGTGTGAACGGGTGAATGAGACATGTTGTACAGAGCGCTTTGAGTGCTCAAGTAGAGTAGAAAAGCGCTAAATAAGAACGTCAATTTACCATTTACCATAGGAGTAACTATGGAGTTGACTTTGACTACATGTCCACTCTTACCTGTTGCTTTTTGCTCTCGTGCTCTCTTTGCTGTCTTCATCTCGCTCTCTCTCCTTCTCACCCTCTCTATCCTCCTCTCAATCTTTGTGCTGTCATGCATAAGGTAAATGTAATAGTGAAACAGAATTTACAACCAAGTAAAAGGCATAATTTGATCCATGTCAATTTATAACAATATTCTAATAGAATATGGACTACTGCTGGCCGTTGTCATAAGAGGTAACCTCCTTTTGACTTGCTCTCACCTGGCTTTTTTTTTTTGTAAGAAGAACAGATATAATGAAATTTCCAATAAGCCAGCGTTTCTTTCTATACTTCAATTCACTCTCCATAAATGTACTGTAAATAAACAATGAAGCCCAATTTGACCAGAATAGGAGTAGAAAATTTTAACAAACTAAAATAATAAAGTACATCAGCTTCTTGGCTGGCAACTAGCGTTGTGCCAGCAGACTAATGGCTCAGAAAGTTAAAATTAGGTAATAATCTTTAGTGATCTAGCCTACTTTAGCTAACATTTTTGACAGTATTTAGAGAACAAATATACATAAGCAGACACTTTTAAAGTCACAGCAATGTCCCCGCGTTATCAGAACAATTTGCACTTTTGCTTGCTAATGTTTCAGGTGAAGTGTGTTTTGAATCTGTCCCACTGATTTGTGTTGTGAAATTAACTCTTTATTTTCTTTCTGCCTCAGCAATTCAAGTCTTATTTATTAATGACAAGCCATGCTGTTGAAGCATGCAGCACCCCAGTGTGAGTGCACTGTAACATGACATCAAGAACAAGGACAAACCTGTTTTCATTTTAACCATTTGTACCATCTCTAGTAGACAAGCTGGCAAAATCTAACATAATACAATAATAATACTGAAGTGCATTGCAATTACTACTATTACTATAGTTATTTTTAGGGGGGCTAAGGTGAAATTTAGGGGTGCTTGAGAAACCCCAAAAAAGGGTCTAAACTCGCCAGTGGACCAAGTCTGATATTTTTATTTCATTTGTTCAGTTGGGTTCAGTTTATTCTATTTTAAAAAAATTTGATGATTTAGGTTATATTTATGCAGAAATACAGAAATGAGTATAGAAAAAGGGTTTGCATTTTTTTCTGCACCTATACAAAATCTAAGTTGTGTTTACATACTTTCCCTTCAACAAGCTGCCTGAGTGCCTGAGATGCACACGTGTCAGTTTTGATGGAAACCTGCATTTCCTGCCTGCTGCTGGCTGTCTGTATTCTACTCAAAATTTCTACTAGGCTTGCTGGTATTCATTATAGCATGCACCAGTCAAAGTTTGCATACACTAGTTCTCAAGCATCATATTGCACGTATGCTTTGCTCGGCACGGTGACAGTCATTTAGTGGTGCAGCCGTGCTGTTGTCTTGTGGTCTCTGAAAACTCCTTTGGACAGGTTGACACACGCAAGTTTAACTACGTTACTGTTGTAGTTGGAATGGTATATGGGACTGTTTTACCATAATGTAAGTTTAATAGTGCCTCGTGCCATCATATCCAATTGTTGCAATCTCATTATCTGTTACTACCACCAATTTCAGCCAGGAGTCAGGAATCCTAAAAATGTTTGTTTTTAAATGAAACAGTCAGTAGTTGATAAGGGAAAATTAAATAAATGAAAAGATGTTGGAACTTCTCTCTGACTTATGTTTGTATTTTTGTATTTCTCAGATTTTACATATGAGTTCATTCAGAGAGGTGGCTTGAGGGACCCAATCATTTTTGAGAAGCCAGATGGACTGGGAATCAAGTAGGCACCCTCTGTATTTTCTCTTTCTCCTTTCTTGTCCTCATGCACATCTACCTTACTAGTTTAAGCATTTTTTTAATCAAATGTTTGGTAACTCACTTGTTTTTATTAAATATGTCACCATCTATAAACTAACAACATGAGCCTTATAATATGTTGAGTGAACTCTTATTCTATAGGATGCCAGATCCTGACTTCAGTGTCAATGACGTCAAGATGTTTGTCGGTAAGACTTGAGGAATGAACTTTAATTACATGTGTCTGCTAAATTTCAGTTTCAGTCCTGGAAGCAGCTCTGCCTCCTCTCATTGTACAAATTAATGAGTTATTTTTAGGTGATACTACTACTACTACTACTACTACTACTACTACTACTACTACTACTAATAATAATAATAATAATAATAATAATAATAATAATAATAATAATAATAATAATAAAAAAAATTTGATTAGCAACAAACATGAAATTGGTGATTAATGCCAATTAATACGTTTTAACGGAATATGTACGTAGGTGTACGGTTTACTATGCTTGTCGCGCATCGCTTTGAAGCTGACATCTGGTTGTTTGCGGACATTCCAGGCTCCGGTTGCTTAGGTAACCCTCTAACATATTTACTACTAGGTCATATGTCAGTCAACAGTTACCGATACCGATATTTGGTGATTTCAAAATCTAATATATTGGCCAATTATTACACTTTTTTTTTCTTTCAGACACATGAAACATAAACAGATTTCCCTAACATTTGTTATGTGTAGTTATTTATGAGTCCTTACTAAGATAATATGGCAGGACAGTTTAATCTTGTTTTGCTGTCACAACAAGTTATTGATTACTCGTTTACACTCTGCCCGACTCTGCTGGATGTTGTGTTTGTGGCGCTTAAAATTCTAAAACCTCTGTGTTGCCAGGTTGCAGAGTGCACTTTGGTGGACAAGCTATGCAACATCAACACTTCAAGGGTGTTTCTCACATCTCTTCTTTTTTTAAATTTTCTTTTATCAGCCATTATAAATGCCGATACTGATATATCGGTAAACAGGTAAAATCGACCAATATATTGGTCGGGCTCTAGTTGTTTTGCCCGTAGTCGCTCAAGTCGCCGAATGTTGTTCACTTTCTAAGGTCTCTGGTCGCCACGTCACTTTGAATCACTTTCAGTATGGCCGCAGTTTAAGTATTCTGCTGATTAGAATATTCTTGATCTAAGAAATGAAGACTATTCAATGTAGAAAACTACCAAAAATCTGAAGATTTCATTAGCTGAAATCTTCCTTCACAAAATGGTGCAGTTTGCTTCTACGTAGATTAGAGACAAGCAAAGAAGAGCATTTGTGATTTGTAGAACAAATGCTAGAGGAGCAGTTGACCCAAGCTGTGTTGCATGGTTGAGAAATGGGATGGTTGGGCATGCTTTGACGGTAAAGTGTGAGGAAAAAATTAAAGCTGTCGCTCTCTCACTGATGTGGGACAGCTTTACTTTATGGTATGTAACATGTGCCCATTAAACCAGTCTGACTAGTGGGAGGCGAATGAACAGAATATGTGCAGATTACTTTCAAACTGACAGGAAAAAATGCAAAACATTTGGAATGCTCCAGTTGCTGCAAATGGATGATTCCTTGACTAAAACAAAGATTGAAGGACAAAAATTAGTAAAAATCATGACTTATAACCTTGCCAGTGTCTCGACTGTGTTTCCTATTGAATGTGCAATTCATTCAGTGAATTTTTCTGGATAACCCCAAACCTTTTTTTCCAGCTGTTACGTGCAGGCTTTTCTGTCGTGCCGCGACTAACAGAAAATTTCCCTCTTAGGTAGCAGACGCATGATAGATGTGATGGACGTGAGCACTCAGAAGGGGACTGAGATGTCCATGGCCCAATGGACACGTTACTATGAGACCCCTCCGTCTCAGAGAGAGAAGCTATATAATGTTATCAGCCTGGAGTTCAGCCACACCAAACTGGAGAACTTGGTCAAGAGACCTGCCACAGTATGTACACGCACTTAACACTTATTTAACTTGAATTGGTTAGAAATAAAAACCATTGAACTAAAAGTTCTTAATTCTTTCTCACTGTCTGTCTTCATCTTCTTTCTGCTGTCTTACATTTTCATGTGTAGATCGATCTCATAGACTGGGTGGACAACATGTGGCCTCGTCATCTGAAAGAGAGACAGAGAGACTCGACCAACTGTATAAATGACATGCAGTACCCCAAAGTACAGAAGTAAGTCTCTTATGTAGACATGCTACATGTGCAAGAGTGACAGTAGAATGTAAGAGAGGATGATGAATGATGTGTCTCCACAGATACTGTCTGATGAGTGTCGAGGGCTGCTACACAGACTTTCACATTGACTTTGGAGGAACTTCAGTGTGGTACCACATACTGAAAGGGAGCAAGGTGGGGCCAGAAGGGGTTCAGCTGAGATAGGGAAACTACTATCTTTTCCATTACAGCTTCTAATTTTTCATTTCATCTCAAAACATTAATCCTGTTCTCAAGTATAAATGATTAGTAAAGTAACAGACCAGAATGTGAGGGCCCATCTTAAAGGACTTCTGTGGTTTTTTTTGTTGTTTTCTTTGTTTGTTTTTTTGTTTGTTTTTTGTTTGTTTGTTTTGTTTTGTTTTGTTGTTTTTTTGGCTCTTTATTTTTTTCTTTCCCTGACAGCAACTGGAAATTTCATCATGCTGTTGACAAGTGCAGAGAATGGAGTGTGTTTTGAATTGTACGTTTGTTTTCAGGTGTTTTGGCTGATTCCTCCAACTCCTCAGAACCTGGAGCTCTATGAGAACTGGGTGCTGTCAGGGAAACAAGGAGATGTGTTCCTGGGAGACCGAGCATCTGACTGCCAGAGGATTGAACTGAAGCAGGGCTGCACCTTCATCATACCCTCAGGTACACATTTAGCTCAGCACTCAGTCACTACATGCAGAAAGATTCCTGTGATGTGACAAAAGTATAATTAATATTGATGTGTGTGTGTGTGTGTGTGTGTGCAATACTCAGGTTGGATTCATGCCGTTTACACCCCTGTGGATTCTATGGTTTTTGGCGGAAATTTCTTGCACAGCTTTAACATACCTATGCAACTTAACATCTGTAATATTGAGGACAGAACAAGGGTAGGTGCAAACACACTCCCCATTAAGCTGTTGAATGACAGAAAACAATTAATATATTTGCCCCTTTCACTAGTGGTGGGGGAAAAAAATCGATACAACATAATATTGCTAATAATATTGATATTTTGCGTGGTGATAATGTATACATACAGGGACACCAAATATCGATATTTTATTAAATAAATTAAAATCCTCTGGCAGTACTATGAACAAGAGGGCTCATCTCGTGCACCACCATCCTGAGATAAAGTCACCCGAGCAAACTTGCATTAAATCGAGTCAACTGGAAAACCATCCAACACTGGACACACTTAGCTTGACAAAGCTACCTCGTAATTCAGAGCAAGCTAATGGCTCAGTCACACTAGAGAAAAAATAGGACGGCATCCTCCTTGCAACTAGGAAAAATCAGTGGCTGCTTAGTGACTGCATTGAATTTTTTCACATTCTGCGACCGATTGCAACTAGTTGTGGTAACCAAATGAGTGCCCAGAGACTGAGGGTGTTACACACTCATGACCGCTTTTGATCGCAAGGCGATTGTACAGGTCACCTGGGCGGCTGTGGCTCAGGAGGTAGAGCGAGTTGCCTACTAATCGGAAGGTCAGTAGTTCGATTCCTGGCTCCCCTAGTCTGCATGCCGAAGTATCCTTGGGCAAGATACTGAACCCCACGTTGCTCCCGATGCGTTCATCGGAGTGTGAGTGTCTGTGTGAATGTTAGTAAGCACTTAAGTATAGATAAAAGTGCTGTATGAATGTATGTGTGACTGGGTGAATGTGGCATGTAGTTAAAGCGCTTTGAGTACACAGAATCTGAGTAGAAAAGCGCTATATAAGTACCAGTCCATTTACCACCTGATAGGATGTGACCTTTCTGCAAATATTTGCTGTCTAATTTATAAATGCAGACAGATTGCCAACATGTTGCCATGAGTCTGAATGAGTCTTCGTTGATGAGCACAACTCGAGGAGGCTCGACTGAACTGGTTTCCAGCTGGTTATATTCTGGTTATATTCCTATAGAACAGGGAGGTTGCTGAGCGCAAATGTAAGTAGTTAAAGGGAATTTCTGTTAAACATGAATTTCTGTCTATGTAGACGGCAGCAGATATGTGATTTTTGTCTATTTATTACAGTTAATCCATGTATTATCAGAAACCGGTTGCATGTAATTTCCAACTTGACCCCATTCAATCGCAGACTGAAAGCAGACGGACTCCGTCTAATGGCAACATTTATGACAGGTTTTAGTGTTAGAGTGCTTGTTGGTTTCTCATTTTGCAGCAAAAAAATAACTGAAGTGAGATAACTATCTTATTAAATAGATACATCGCAATATATGTTATTGCAATACTCAGCATATCGCAAAATGTTAAAAATCGTGATAATATCGTATTGTGGGGTCTCTGGTGATTCCCACCTCTACTTTTCACCTCTGCTGCAGGTTCCAGTGAAGTTTCGTTACCCCTTCTACTATGAGATGTGTTGGTACGTGCTGGAGCGTTATATCTTCAGTCTGACTAAGACCACCTACCTCACACCAGAGTTTCAGAAACACTCACTGGGCATTGGTATGTACACAGCCAGTGTTTTTTGTTGTTTCTGTGTGTGTGTGTGTGTGTGTGTGTGTGTGTGTGTGTGTGTGTGTGTGCGCGCGCGCAATGTGAAATGTGTGCCTGTGTGTCCTTGAGGG
>VUQI01012962.1:0-32035 GCA_015106735.1 Paratilapia polleni
TTGCAGCTATAACAACTTCAATTCTTCGGGGAAGGCTTTCCACAAGGTTAAGGAGTGTGTTTATGGGAATTTTTGACCTTTCTTCCAGAAGCACATTTGTGAGGTCAGACACTGATATTGGACTAGTAGGCCTGGCTCGCAGTCTCCGCTCTAATTCATCCCAAAGGTGTTCTGTTGGGTTGAGGTCAGGACTCTGTGCAGGCCAGTCAAGTTCTTCCACACCAAACTCGCTCATCCATGTCTTTATGGACCTTGCTTTGTGCACTGGTGCGCAGTCATGTTGGAACAGGAAGGGGCCATCCCCAAACTGTTCCCACAAAGTTGGGATCATGAAATGCTGAAGCATTAAGAGTTCCCTTCACTGGAACTAAGGGGCCGAGCCCAACTCCTGAAAAACAACCCCACACCATAATCCCCCCTCCACCAAACTTTACACTTGGCACAATGCAGTTAGGCAAGTACCGTTCTCATGGCAACCGCCAAACCCAGACTCATCCATCAGATTCCCAGACGGAGAAGCGTGATTCGTCACTCCAGAGAACACGTCTCCACTGCTCTAGAGTCCAGTGCCGGCGTGCTTTACACCACTGCATCCGACGCTTTGCATTGTGCTTGTTGATGTTAGGCTTGGATGCAGCTGCTCAACCATGGAAACCCATTCCATGAAGCTCTCTACACACTGTTCTTGTGCTAATCTGCTCAACATTTTTTTAAGTGTGCTACTGGAAAGCACACAAACCATCCATGAAATGTCTGTAAATTTATTTATTTATTTATTTACTTATTTATGGCTAAACAGTTATTGTTTTACCACCTAACTTCACTATCTGCCCATTTGCTCACCTGGTTTTTCCTGCTCTTGTACAATCTCTCTGTCCTCTCTCTCTCCACCCTCATCACTCATTCTTTGCACTGACAATCACACAAACTAGAAAATAACACAATAATCAGTTAAAAGTTATTATAAGAGCAGGCTGGGGATTCACATTTGATAACAGTATAACAATCCTCTTAGTTATGTGAAATTATCATCAATAAATGTGGGCAAAACAGAAGCTACCTTGGCTTTATAACTTTTTTTTAAATTTTTTTTTACTTTGACTACATGTCCACTCTTACCTGTTTCTTTTTTCTTTTTGCTCTCTCTCTCTCTCTCTCTCTCTCTGGTGTCTTCATCCTTCTCTCTCAATCTTTCTGCTGTTGCCCAAAAGGTAAATGTAACAGTAGAACAGAATTTACAACCCAATAAAAGGCTGATTTAAATCAGTTTATAACAATATTAAAATTGAATATGGACTTCTGCTGGCCGTTGACAGGTAGCATCCTTTTGAAGCCCAATGAACCCCAATTCGACCTGGTGACCTAGCCTACATTAGCTAATGTTTTTGATGCTATTTAGAGAACAAATATACATAAGCAGACACTTTTTATGTCACAGCAATGGCCCTGCATTATCAGAACAATTTGCACTGTTGCTTGCTAACGTTTCAGGTAAAATGTGTTTCAAATCTACACCGATAATTTGTGTCATGAAATTATCTCTTCATTATTTTCTGCTGCAGCAACACAAGTCTTATTTATTTATTAATGACAAACCACACTGTTAAAGCAGGCAAAGCCTCTGCACTGTAACATCACAACATCAAGAACACTGGATCGCACTGATGGAAAAATGTCTGTCACAGTTGGATCTTGGAGATGATGTGAATATTTGAGTGAATATCAGGCTGAAATGACTTTAAGACTCTAAACCTAAATGGATTTTAAAGTGACTTTTTAAAAGCAGCTGCAGACAGTCTGATTGTAATCTGATTAAATGCTGAATTGTGTTCAGATTGAGATTCAGTTATTTAATGATGTCAAACAACATTTTAAAGGTACAGAGTCTGAACCATAACATATTTTCCACTGAAAATCACCTGAATCAATCTCAGTGGGTCTACTCACAACTGGATCCGGTATTATAGGTTTCATAACTGATCAGCAAACTGTGTCCAGGTTTGAGTCCACTTACACGGCAGGACAGATCCAAAACTTGTAAGGATCATGGATTCAGACTGGTTCGGGCCTGGATCCATTTAGAGCCGGTCATTTCTCAACTCATCCTGTCCAGATACGCTTTGGATCTGTTCATAGTGGCTTACTTTGTGCCAACACAATCTGTATTTCAAATGACTCATCCTTCCAAAACTATACTGAGATATTTAAAATCTATGTGAGCAACATGTAGATGAGTTTATAAAAGCTGAGACATTTCTTCTAACATGTTTCCTTCACTGATAAAAGTTTACATTCATTACAGACTTGGAAAGCTGCCCTGCATTTTTGCAATTCCATGTGAAACAGTTACTATGACTGAAGTGTATTAACAGTAACTCAGTAAAACATCTCTTCTATGGCTTTAAGAGAGCCATCATCTATCAGTGAAGGCTGGCATTAGATCAGATTAGAAATACTCACACTGGGAACATTAAAGCAGAGTTTTTCTCTAAATCTCATTCAGCATTTTTATCCAGTAATGGCAAAAATAATGAACTCCTCTAGAAAAAAATGAGGTTGTTACAGCCCATCAATATATTCACTGTTTACTGAACAGAAAAATGAAATGGCCATAAACTGCTGCAAAAACAGTTTTCTTATTTAACCAAAAACAAAAAAACTGAAAAAACAAACAAACAAACAAACAAAAAACAAACTTGAGGTCAGATCCTTCCCGGAGTCTGTTGCTATCTGGGTAACTAATATCACAGGTCCATCAGTAAACTGTCTGATCTGTTTCTCCAGATTTTTATCTTCAGTTTCTGTCGCCTACATTTTGTCCCTGTCAGGTTACAGCTGAATAATTCAATTTAAAAATCAAATGTAAAATTAGGATTCCAGCTTCATCAAATAAAAATTCATGTTGGGTAAATAATGACCACAGACAGGATACAACTATTATATATTTTATGTCAAACTTTTATTCTGTCTATGATGATGACAGAGTGGTCCAAGGAGTTAGTCAGAGTTTAATAGTAACTAATGATTAAATGCAATAGTGGTGTATAAACACATAGAGTGAAAAAAGATGAGTGACGAAGAAATGCTCAGTGCATCTTGGGAGGTCCCCAGCAGCCTAGGCCTATTGCAGTGTAACTAAGGGATGGTTCAGGGTCACCTGATCCAGCCCTAACTATAAACTCTATCAAAAAGGAAAGTTTTAAGCCTAATCTTAAAAGTAGAGAGGGTGTCTGTCTCCTGAATCCAAACTGGGAGCTGGTTCCACAGGAGAGGGGCCTGAAAGCTGAAGGCTCTGCCTCCCATTCTACTTTTAAATACCCTAGGAACCACAAGTAAGCCTGCAGTCTGAGAGCCAAGTGCTCTATTGGGATAATATGGTACTATGAGGTCTTTAAGATATGATGGGGCCTGATTATTCAAAACTTTGAATGTGAGGAGAAGGATTTTCAATTCAGTTCTGGATTTAACAGGGAGCCAATGAAGAGAAGCTAAAATGGGACAAATATGGTCTCTCTTTCTACTCCCTGTCAGTATTCTCGCTTCACCCATCTAAAATGTAGACAACAGCAAATAGAGATATTTTTTTAAATTCCCTTTGTTTTTCCCTGCTTATGTTTACATAACAGATGTTCACGCTGAGTACATTCATTAAAATTTGAATTTAAGTTTGAAATAAAGTTTGTATTCCCTTGTATTAATATTATTTTTTATCTTACTAACATGACATGGGGTTCAGATAGCTTGGCAAAAAGATAGCTGGTAGAAATTTCCTCCAAAGAGTTACTTCTTTGAGTAAATTTCAGAGCCTGTATTTTTTTCACTTTTACTTGAGTAAAGAAGTTGAATCCGTACTTCAGTTTTTACCAGAGTATTTTTTTTAACACAATTATCTATACTTCTACTTAAATGATAAATGTGTACTTTTGCCAACTCTGGTAATAACCAGCATTCCATCAAGAGCCACCACAAATTAGCAGCTCAAAAACCAGCAGACTCCATGAAGAGTGAGTTATGTACTAACCAAAATAATACAGTGTAAGTTCAGGTTTTACGCATGTGTTTCTCTCTGAAAACAGCGAGGCAATTCAGATCAATGAGAGGAGGCTGATAGAGAATCAATATGTTTTTGATATAAGAGATAAATGTTCTGATAGAAATTGCTGGGCACTGTGTGAGGTCCTAAGGACTGAGAGCGCAGGATTTCGAGAGGAGAGCTGCATTATTACAAATTACTCCACCGTATAAACCTGAAATCTGTGTGGAACAGCTGACCTGTACGATGTGTAGAAGGACACAAAACATTATTTACCATCAGAACACTAACTGTCCCTGTGTTATTCAAAGTACTGTTACTGTGCCACATGCATAAATGCGCAATTCGTTCTGTTTTCTTTTTGTTTTGTTTTTTTCAGCAGTCACATATTGTAACATTCAAATATCTAACAGATTGATAGTCCCATTAATTACTGCATTTTGACAGACATTTCACTTTTATTTGTTATAGATTCAATAGAGAGAAGTCACTCAATGTGTGCACACTGCTGAGGGAAAAAACTGCTCACTTCAGTTAATTTCTGCTCTGTTTCATCAAAATCCTAGTATTACTGAGGAGCAGAAATAAATTGGGCTCTGCTCTAAACACTCAGCATGAGGACTGAGTGAAGAGTTTTAGAACAAAGCTAGTTTTGGCACTAGAAAATTACGCACTAGTTCTGATAACATCTCCCCTCCCATTCCAAATAAACACTCCTAGAAGCAGCTATCACAACAACAACAGGCATAAGACATGCTTTTGTTGGTGTTAAATTTAGTGCAATTTGGAGTAAATGGCGTGCCACAAAGTTAGTAAATCACATTTGCGTGATTCACAAGGCTTTGTGCTACCACAAACCGTTAGTAAATCTGGCCCTATATGTTCCTTCTTCTGTAGAATTTCATCCTTTGTAATAAGGGATATTTTTCACAGGTTGTTCTCGTTTATGTGACCTGCTTAAAACAACAGGGTAAGAACATGATGGGGTGAACTAAGATGTGTGTTTTGTTGTCCATCTTCTGCACACTGTAGTTTCAACACAGCAGACATCCGGCATCACATTGTTAAAGAGACTAGTGTAAAGTTGTACAGATTCTCAGCGTGCCACTCTTCTCTTTTCCTAAGTCCTTATCAGTTCTCCTACCCACCTTTCCTTGACCACCTTCCTTGACATTTTTAAAAGTGGTTAAGAAAAGCAGATAGGAGGTACTTTTGGAACATACCCTTGATTCTGTTTCTTGAAAGTTTTGAAGCATGTAAATGTGCAACTTGGATTGCATCGTGTTTGACTAACAGGGGCTAACATGAAATAAATATTGTGGCATCACCCTCAAATACCCCCAAACAGCCATGGTAACTCGCAGCATCACCCTCAAACACCCCCAGACATGCCGTCACTTCAAACAGCCGCAGCAGGTCTTGGCACCACCCCCAAATGCTGTGGCAAGTCGTGGCATCTGAGGGTTTCACCAGGGGTGCCATAGTGAGGTGCCTATTCCACGATTCGTGAGTTAACCAGGTGCTCCAGGTGTGCTCCAGCAGGGGAAGCCTGTAAGCTCAGTCACAGTGTCAAATTTTAAAAATGTCCAGTTCAAATATGTTGAAAGTTGTCATATGATCATTTTGAAATTATAATCCTACACTAATAATCACAATCATGTCTCCTAAAAATACAAGTGTTTTAGATCATTTTTGCACATTTATTGTTTCCTGTTTATGTTTAAAACATCACATTTTATCTGAACTCTTAGTGAGCATATTCTACAGTTTAGGAAACAGATTTTCAAAACCTGTATTGTTAGATACAAATACATATTAAGACTGTTGTGTATGGCAATGTAATTACATTTAATGATATAAAGTAACAGAGCTTTAAAATTTCACCTCTGGACTGTCATTCTGGAAAATACAGACTTTAAATACAAACATGCAGCACATCTGTATGCATCAGTAAAGGAATCCCATAAATGCAGTGTGTGACTGAATAAAAATTATCACAGCAAATTAAATACAAATACAATAAGCTGCTGGTGCGTCAATGTGTAATGCAAGTTTCTATCCGAGTCTATGAATGCATGTGTGTATTTAAAGATATTTGTATATCACCTTTAAAACCGACTTATTTTATCAAATCAAACTTCTAGCTTGGCATTCAATGCTGATGTTAGTCAGAGCTGAGGTGTCTGTAGGTGTGACATCGACTGAATCTTTATCAGGTTCCTGTGGAGAAGAAAGAGAGGGATAGTTAACATTTCTAATAACTATTGTAAACAAAGTTTGTGCAACTCTGGGCAAATTACTGCTATGTTAAAAAGTACTGACTCACTAGGGGCCTCAAACTTTTGCTCTTCAAAAAATTACTGTTTTGACTATGTTGCTGCTACTATTAGAGCCAAACCAATATATTGGCCAGCTGATATTATTGGCCAATATTAGCTACTGCCGATATGTCAGTACCTGCTAATAATTTTCATTTGTCAGCCAATAAATGAAAATTAAAAAAGTAAAAAAGAGATGGGAGAAACACCCTTCAACCATGTTGCAAGTGGTTGATGTTGCATAGTCTGTAAACCAGAGGACACTCTGCAACTTCCCTGCTGGCAAGACGTGTTTGGAACACCACAAACACATCAACCAGCTAATCTGGGCAGGGCCAGGCAGAGTGTAAATGAGTAATCCACAACTTGTGACAATAAAAGAAGTTTATTTTTAACTTGGACTGACATATTATCTTAGTAAGGACTCATAAATAACTACACATAACAAATGTTAGGGAAATGTGTTTGTTTTATGTGCCTGAAAGAAAAAAAATATCGGCCAATATATCGACTTTTTAAATTACCAAATATCGGTATCGGTCTTAAAAGTCCTAATTGATCAGTCTCTAGTTAATATTGCTGTTTTTTTTTGTGTTTGTTTTTTTTGTTGTTGTTTTTAACTCATGGAAGAAAAATCCATGAAAAATAAATAAATAAATAAGCTTAGCACAAAAGTAGGGAAATTTGTATTTGGTCAATTATTTCTTTGTTCTAACAATGCTTCTTGGCAATAAATCTTATACAGTTGGAAAGCCTGTTTATTTCCCTTTAAATGGTGCCACATTTGTAAGGAAAATGCATTTGTGGGTTGAGCAGCAGAGTTGAGTTTGTGGATTGCTCCCATGAAGAACTTGGCAAATCTTATCTGCCAATGCCAATGTTTGGTGTTGTTTATTGTATTGGATGATTGAAGACTGAAGAAACAAGACATATTTGCAATTCAACAATTTATTCATTTAACAAACAGGGGCCTCGGTAGCATGTGGAAGAACCATACACCATATCTCCTCCTCATGCTGGTCACCAGCTTGGTCACACACTGCTGTGGGATGGCATCCCATTCTTCAACCAGCATTTGTCGCAAGTCAGCCAATGTGGTTGTGTTGGTCAGTAATAATCTCAGAGAGGGATGTACCAAAGGATATACAAAACACTGAAGATGCACAAGGTAAGTGATGCTTCAAAATAACTGAAAAGAAAAAAAAACAAAGGATAGTACAGGAGTCACTGGAAAATAACACTAGAGAAAACTAAAAAAGGACAATTAAGACCATGACAGTTTGGGTTTCAATATAACTTTAACTGTCACATATTCACTTATCCCAATATGCTCTTTAGGAGGAATATGTTATATCAAGTTGTGTCTAGAAGCAAGTCTTGCAACTCAGCAGCTGCCTTGGATTGAATCCACATGATTATTTGAAGCCCCTGTCTAAATAAATGGAAATAGAGCCATAACTTTAATTTCAGTGGTTAGTAGGACAGATGGACAAATTCAATAAAACCTTCTTTTTGGCGATTTAACCCCAAAATAACTTTTAAAACCTTCTAATTCTACATCTGTGTAGTTTCACAACATTGTCTGAAGAATTTGACCAGCAATAGCTTTATTTAATAGTATTTCATTTTTAATTTAGCCATTCCAGATGTGTTCAGAGTTCTGTAAACCACTACATGTAGCTACAGACATATTTTCCCAGTCAATCCACAGTTTTTATAACTGATGATAGTCATCAAGCATGTTAGCATAGTCACCATAAGCATCTATCTGTTCAAAGCACTGCTGTGCCAGTCCTGCCTCACAGAACCAACATATTCATGTTAAAGGTAGTGCCTCCTTGTAGTCATTGCATTGTGATTTTTTTTTTTTTTTTTCTTTTTCAAAGCCCAGTGGTGTGCCTGTCTCTGATTTATGTCACACTGTTCCAGGGATACACCTGCCTATGTGAGATTAAACCCTGACACATAATCCCCAGGCTTCCCTCTCTTGTGTTTTTCTTGTCAGCCACCAGAATGCCCTAGAAAGGAGGAGGCAAGGCAGAGAGTAACGAGGAGTCTGCACAGCATGTGACAGAAACATGCAAGAGAAAAACACAGTGCAAAAAAAGACAATGCACATGCAGCTCCCTCAGGTTTTTCCCCCACTGGATGGAAGTCAATCAGGTGTGCAAGTTACTGTAGGCACAACAGCACCTTTCCTTACCTGCAGTATAGTGTTTCTTTTACATCTTTTATTCTGAGCAGATAAGCTCAGTCACATACATTTTGTTTTTCATTGGCTGACTGATGCCTCCAAATGCCCAGTGTGTCTCAGCTGTTGAAAACACTTCATCAATGATGCAAATTTATTCAGGGACCAGCTGCAGTGTCAGGATGATGCTGCAACACACATCCTTGAAACTTTTAATGAGCTCACCGTTGTGAATAATGGGGACGGTGAGGTCACGCAAGTCAAGAAGTGCGTGCGTGCTTGTGTGCTTGTGAGGGTGTGCCGGTTTCTGGTGCACGTCTTTCTGTGCAACCAAGTGCAGCTTGACATTCAGCATTTAAGAACACTCAGCGGGATGCACGCGAATAGGTAACAAGTCATTATCTCATCATGTCAGGCAAGACAAATACAGAGCAAGAGCACACACACATGCACAGCTGAGTGGCAACTTAAGAGGGGATTAACACCAAGTGGGAAAATGAAGCCAGCGCTGAACTGCAGTTCTTCTTGTGGCCACTTGAGGCTGGCTCCAAATGTGAGTCAAACCCCATAGACTCCCATCCAATTGGCCTACTTTAGAGTATTAAAAAATGTGTTTGTAGCCTGGTACAAAATATGTTTATAGCCTGGTACAAAAACATATTTTGTACCAGGCTATAAACAAACTTTTTAATTCTGTAAAGTAGGCCAACTGGATGGGAGTCTGTGGGGTTGTCAATAGCTCTGTCAATAGCCTCCCTCTTCATAACAATTCTGAGTGAGGTGAAGTTTTGTTGTTGTTTTTTTTTTTTGTTTTGTTTGTTTGCTTTAATAACTCATCACCTGGATACTGCAGTTATCAGCATGGCTGCTTTGATTGACGGGCATCCAGACACAGGCAAATGGAGCTGATTGATGTCTGCTAGGCCTCACTTCTGCTACTTGGAGCCATTAAACAGAACCTCTTCACTGTGTTTGTGCTGTTGGTGCCTTTTGGAGCATTTTTAAATAGATTATCTGACAAATAATATGGAATGCTGTGTGGTACAGCTTGTCAGGATGAGCTGATAACTTGGCTCTCCACCCTCTCATCTAAATTTGGTATCTTCTGGGTCCAAAAAACCAATAACAGTGGCCAAAACAGTAATGCTAAGGTTTCAAAATATGGAGTCTAGAAAGCAATGGGTGACATCACAATGGCGATGTCCATATTTTATATACAGTCTATGATCAAAACTATTATTTGAGTACAGTGGCAAACAGTTGCATGACACATCAGAAACTGAGTGTACAGGACTCTTAAAATACCAGTATAGTGAAACTAAAATAAGAGTAAAGGTCACTGCTTTTTCTTGTTATTCTCCTGAATGTATGAAAATGGGTTTCTGATATTATAGTCAGCAAGAGACAAGGACATCATGTCTCCTTTCACTCCATTCAAAACACCAGACATCCTTTGCCATTCTTCAAGATGCATGTATGCAGCTCCAGTGATATTATTTCTTTTATTTCATTCCAGGGTCACTAAACATGTAACTGTGACAATAATATCAAAATGACCAGTAATATGAACTAGCTACACTCTAGTTCATTCTGTTTTGACTTCCAGCAATGGTGCAACAGGGCATCTGCTGTGCAGATGATCTCAGGTGGTTCAGTCTACCATGACCACAACATCAACACAACTCAACCACCTCACTCCTGAGCCGTCTCATCACTAATTGATGCAATTAGACTGTCAGCAGTAGGTGGAAATCAAACTAAATGGATTGTTTAGTCTAGTGGGGGGGGGGGGGGGGGGGAGAGACGACCCTTCCCCCTGTTTTGGTAAGATGTTATCTTTTAAGGTAGCAAATATTTGATGTGGAGCAACACTAACTAAAGCCTGTCTGATACTGGCTTTTTGGGTATTAATGCGGATAATATCTGTATCAATATGCATTGGCTGGTGTTCTTTATATTTTCTCTTTTGTGTGTGTCGACAAAGCAAATCTAATATTCGCTCTCTTTCAGCTCTGCATCAGTCTGCCAAGTCCTGAGGGAAATATGTTTCTGTAGGTGCTTAATTCTGTTTGGTGCACAGCAGGTAGCAAGGCCACATTAAGATATCACAGGCCCTGGGGCTACAACTTTATCAAAGCCCCCCACCCTCTTTCCCAAACACAACTCAACTATTGCCCAACTTGCACAAACATCAGCAACACTTAATTTTCATGCACAAATGCATCAATAATCAGTCATGACTGCAGTTTAATTGCAAATCAATGAAGCATACATGTCTGATAGACTCCTATATCACCCCAAATATTGATTAATGTTGCATAATTACACCAAGTCTGCTGTCTGTATTGCTGTCCATGAGTAATGATAGTTTACCTAATTAATGGCAACTAATTACAACAAAATGTATTTTAGCTGTTTCAAGGCTACCTGCAATATTTGGTTTGCTTACTGACTGGTTCACTTGCACATTATTGTCACAGCTGCAGATATTATACTGTAAAACTATGGGGGAAAGGAAAAATTCTCCACTCTCTGGCCACTTTAAGTACACCTGTTCAACTGCCACTCCTATCAGCCAAGAACAGGAAACTGGGCTACAATTCGCACAGGCTCACCAAAAATGGACAATAGAAGATTGGATTTATGACCACCGTGTACCCATCTTCTGATGGCTGCTTCCAGTAGGATAGCGCACCATGCCACAAAGCTCAAATCACCTCAAACTGGTTTCTTGAACATGACAATGAGTTCCCTGTACTCAAATGACCTCCAGTCACCAGATCTCAATCCAACAGAGCACCTTTGGGATGTGGTGAAATGGGAGACTCATGTCATGGATGTGCAGCTGACAAATCTGCAGGAACTGTGTGACGTTATCATGGCAATATGGGCCAAAATCTGTGAGGAATGTTTCCAACACCTTGTTGAATCTCTTTCATGAAGAATTAAGGCAGCTCTGAAGATAAAAGGGGGTTCAACCGGGTACTAGCAAGGTGCACCTAAACAAAAAATGTCCAGTGAGTGTGTGTATATATGATAATAATAATAATTAAAAAAAAAAAACTTGACATAAATGATGGCTGCACAATGTGGGAAAAATTAACTGATATGAATAAATAATGTCTTTAGGCTACCCCTGTTGTGTCGGTTTGTAAATGTGCACAAGTTTCTCACTTTAAAGACACCTATGGAAAAATCCTGCTGGCAGATGTTATTGGTATGTAGCCAAATAAGCAGAATTTCAGTTCCATTAAATGTTTTGCTATAACTCGGATTAAACTCATAGATTCATCATATATACATGTATTCATAGACTCACCTTTCTACCGGTAAGTCTTTTTAATCCACTCGCTAAAGACCTAAAGACCTGTCAACATTGCAGTAAAGTTGTATTTTCATGGACGTTTCATTTTGGCAGATGGTGTCATTGTTTAATCTTTTTCATAGAAAAGCAAATGACACTATGAAGTTGGCTTGAAGGGAACAAAAAGCCAAAGTTGTGGCCCAGAAAATCTAAATATTGAGCTGAATGTAGAACTGAGAGACTGCATGTCTTTGTGGGTTTGTTATGAGTGAGCCATTTCAAACAACCAAGGTCATGTGATTCCAGAACTATAAGGCTGTCCAATCGTTTCTATAAATTACCTTCAAAATACAAAGATAGAAATGCATGTTCTGTACAGTGCTTAGATTTATTAAGTCTTCAGTATACAAAAATGTACAATTTGTATAAACACTATTATTATACAGCGGCAACAAAATTTTCATGTGTCAATCAAGGGAATGCACTTAGGATTACACTCTGTTGGGAATGAAACTAAATATCATTGGTGCTAAGTGAGTTCTGGACACTGTTCATTTCATATCATTTACAAAAAAGAGCCTCTGTCCAGCACAAATAGATATACACTGAATAAATATTTTGAGGAAAGATCAGTACATTGTGGAAGGAAAAACAGCAATTTAGCGGTGCAGAATCTGTGCAAGTCTTTGAAGGAATATAAGAACATTTGTATAGGTTTTCTTCATCAAATACCTCCCCATATGGATGTGAATGTGGCCATATATTAGTCCTAAAGTGAACAGGCAAATGTCCTCTTAGAAATCTTCTTTAAAACAAGTCTAGAAAAGCACTTAGTGAAGACTAACTGCTATCAAGGTTTCCTTAAATCTATAACCTCTCAAATGACAGCTGCACAATTGCAGTATAAAGAATGTCAATACTGCTTCAGTTATTATGAGCAAATCCTTTTCTCCTGACCCTAAGGCCGTGTGTAATTGTTGTTTTGTTGGCACAAATTGCTTTCCCAATAAAGAGGACCATTAAGTCTGGAAGCATCTCAGCAGTGTATAAATCTTCTAAGGTAATGTCCACAGTGTTAACCAATAGTTCATCTCTTTCTGTTCCTGTTGTGCTTCACCATCTTCTTCCTCTTCAGGATCATCTCATAGAGTTTCTCCAGGCCCAGCTGGAGTCCCTGACCGTCCACAGCACTGCAGCTCTGCACGTGATACAACGTGTACATGCTCAGTTCATGAACAGAGAGCAGCTTCTCCACCTCGCTCACAGACAAGGCCGAGTCCAAGTCCTGTTTGTTGGCCAGGATTAGAACAGGGACTCCCTGGTTCTCTGAGGTACGGGTGATCTTATGGAGCTCTACTTTTGCCTCCTCCATCCGCTCCAGCTCAGTGGAGTCCACCACAAACACCATCCCGTCCGTCCTCCGAGTGTAAGACTTCCAAAGTGGGCGCAGCTTCTCCTGCCCACCCACATCCCAAACCTGGAAGTTTATTCCACGAGATGCCCCAACTGCCACCTTGATCTTCTCCGTGTTGAACCCCTTGGTGGGGATGGTTTTCACAAACTCCTTCAGTTTGAGCCTGTAGAGCAGAGAGGTTTTGCCGGCCGAATCAAGGCCGATGACCACCACATGCAGGCACTGGAAACTTGGCAGGAACGGTGTGCTGGGAGCGATATCAGTCAGCTGGTTCCCCATGACTCCAGCCAGCAATTCACACCTACTTAGGTGAGGTGAAAGATTCCTGTTTTAATCCTTTCTCAGTGGATTGGCATTTGGTCCCTGTCTGAGATCAGATGGTGCTGGAGACCTTATCAAAACACACACACACAAGCTGGGTTACTATTTAATGGAAAACAATGGATGTTTAAGGAATGTTTGCTAACCAAGACAGAGTTAAAATTTCCTACTACTGCATCCTATGAACGCAGTAGTTCTTGCAGAGATTTGTCTCTACTTTATGAAAGTGGCCCCACAGTGTATTTCTTCCAAACTTGAGTTTTTAGACTTAAAACAACAAATGTGTTGGGCTTTCAGTGCCACATCACAGAGCCAAACAAAAGTTAATTGGTGTCTGAGGTCCTGTAGTTCCTTATTTGCTAAGGGTTAATCCTCTTAAGGCTGCTAAACCTGAAAGGCTTTTCTTGGGGCAGATTGATTTCAGTGCAGCGGATGGATAATATGTATTCACTGGTTCACTCTTCTTACTGTCTATGAGGACTGATTCAGCAGCACTAATCCGGTTGTTGTTGACATCCTGATACCCATCAAACAGCTGCTGTTTGGACAGAATAAAGCCATTGCATGTTAACAGGAGGCCATTTATTTACTCTGACCCCCAGAAATGTTAATACTGCATATAGTAAGACTTTGCTTCAGCTTTTATTGCTTGCAGAGGCAATGCGCTGTCATTTATGAACTGATGTTTTTAATATTTGATTGCATTTGAAGTGTGTGTGTGTGTGTGTGTGTGTGTGTGTGTGTATAGATAGATAGATAGATCTTAGTTTTCTTCCTCTCCTGCATCTAGTTCATGTGAGGTTTTATCCTGATCATTAAACCCCAAATAAATTAAATAACTTCATCATCTTCTACCTATTGAGCTTGTGAGATTCATTTTAAGGCATTAACTACATATATAACGTCACTATAGGATAATGATAAAACATACATGCAGTTTACAGAGCCTGCACGAATTCAAACATTAAAAACAGAACCTGATCTCTTCTCTGCACATTTAAAAACGTTCGTACCTTTTTAGATGTTCGGTGAAATCCTCATCCACAAGCGATAAACACGGCCATAGTTGATAACAAGCGATGTTCGTGCTCTCCTCCAGCAGCACTGAGAAGCTCTGGGGAGGCTCGAGCGCACAGCACCTTAAGCCCGGGTGACGTCACGGCCACCTGGAGGGTTGCTCCACCCCCCTGCTGGTGCAGCAGTGAACTGCAGCCACATAACCGTGCTCTAAAGCAGAATAAAGTATTTTTATTATTGGATTAAACGTCTCAAATACAGCTTACATCAGTGGTGTCGCATACATTAGACACATAAAGCCCAGTTTGATCTGAAAAGGTTAGACCAGCAAAAACTGCTGCATAATAACATATTAAAAAATAAAAGAAATAAAAACCCTCGAACTTTTCTCTTTCTTTAGGTGTAAACGAGTATAAACACATTCTGAAAACATTCACCTGGACCTTAACCATTAAAAGGTGAAACCAAGTCACCCTCTACCCCACTCACTTAATTCATTAACAAAACAGGTGAAAAATGGGTGCAGTTTCAAATACATAACTGAGCTTTTTCACGTTTGAGTCTGAAGTCTTTAGTAACAGAAGAGAGCATCATTGTATGGTGTTTATATACTAGGCTCTACTACAAAGATTGCCTGGTTACCTCAGCTTTTTGATTAAATTAAAAACGGTACTTACAATGTCGACTTACAGGACATTTTAACATCAGATGTACTCCTTATGCTCAATGAACTTTGAAAAACAGAATTTAAATACTTTGCTAATTGAATGAGCTGCAAAAAATATGAAGCTACTCATATTTATGTGCCTGTAATAGCTCTTGCATATGCTTTTCTTAATTTGTGAACATGTATTATTGTATTTTATGTGCGGTTCAGTCTACCTGTCTCTATCTTACAGAGTTTAAGAGAGAGGCCAGTGGGACTACCTGGTTAAATTATGGATATAATAATAATAATAATAATAATAATAATAATAATACGTTTTTTGTTTTTGTTTTTTCTTTCTCAGTAATTTTCACTCCTGTGTAATGTTGGCGTCATTTTTATTTATTTATTTTAATTTGTAGTATTTAATGACTTTACTGGGATTTACTGGAATTTTCACACTTTGCAGTGGGCCAAGTTTGACCCTTAGCTTATATAGACTTTGGAGACTTTATTTTAGAAATACAGACTTTATTTTAGAAATTATTCATGTATTATGCCAAGAGTACCGCAATGTCTGCATCTTATACTGAAGCGTAAAGTGTAGAGTATCACGCTGCAATGACACTTTGGCTCCATCTTGTGTGCAATCACTGACAGAACAGGAGAAAAATATTGGTGACAAGGTAGGGTGAGCACTTTATGTTGGGTTGGACAGCGTTTTTGTCCCACATATTAAAACAGTTTCCTACAGCTGGTCTTCCCAAAGCCCAGACCTCAACCCTATTGAAAATGTGTGTACTATGCTTAAAAGCTGTGTCCGTGCCAGGAAACCAACCAATTTAAATGAAGTCTACCAGTTCTGCCAAGAAGAGTGGTCAGATATCCATCCAGAATTATGCCAGAAGCTTGTTGATGGCCATCAAAAGCATCTGCATGTTTAACTGCAGAGAGTCCTGTGAAAACTTTCTTTTCACAGGACGTAAGAAAGTAAGAAATTTAGAAAATTGCATACAAATAAAATACTGTAAATTTTTCCTTCACACGTTCAGTTCCAAACATTTAACCTGCATACTTTGTGTGTTTATTTTTTTTAAGCTAGCAATATAAAAATGCACTATGGTATGATGATGGAAAGTTCACCTCAAAGTATCAGCCCCTTATAATGAATAAAAGAGTGCAACAAGGAATGGGGAAAAAATGAAAATATAAAATATCTAACTTTAACTGCCACAGTTTAACAAAGTGCAAATGACAATAAGATGATCAGAAGTAAACACACTATTACACAAAAAAAAATCACATTAAAAAAACGAAAATTTAAAACTGACATGACTTAAAGAGTAGTTTTTACATATTGCAGTTCAGAAATTGTGCTTATTTTATACAATTTCATGTGACTTCTCTGTCCATAATACACATTTATTTGCAGATCACACAAAAGCAAAAACATCGATGTTTTAAGTCCCAATATTTTCATATTTTAACACTGTAGTGACTAATTTAAAGTCTCATGATATGCTAAAACAACAAAGAGAATAAGATAAGATGTATTTTAACAACACTTATCATTTACACATTGTAGATTCAGTACAAAGAAGACAAAGGTGTGATTTCATGTTGAATTCAAAATGTCACAGGATGTGGGATTGTTGAATTGGTGCCACAGTCAATATACTCAAAGGCGTCCAGAGACAGCTGCTCCGTGTGAGAGATATAGGAAATATTCATTGTCATTCTAAAGAGGGAAAAAACAATTATTTGTCACTGTTTCATGTTTCAAAGTTGTGTTAATTCATACTTTGTATATAAATGTGTAATGTGAAGGACTCCTAGCAATAAACTGGGTTTACTGCCGGGAGTTCCCTTCAGCTGTAGGAGCATTTTAGTCCTTTAGCTTTAACACTCTTTGTTTCCAGTCGCATCAGCCAAAAGAGCTGCAATAAACTTGCTGTGCTCTGCATACCCAGCACTAACGGACAAACCTAGCTGATGGACAAACCTAGCAACCAGCTGGTGAGTTTCCATATAAATTCAATCAAATCTGAAAAAAGATTCGGCTGATGCTTTTTTTTACTGCAATAACTTTGGTGCATTCAATGAAGGCATGCAAAATTTTACCTACATACCAAATTCCCAAGTGTCAAAATATGACTATAATAAAAAATTATTTTGGCACAGAAGGATCCAACATGTAGGTAAAAATTAGACCTTTCATATCCTGTAACTTGTTTTGCCCACATGCTGATGTGACCCTTTAACTTCACTTTTTAAAGTTTTCTCCAGTGAATTATGACAAAACAGATAAATCACCCAGAGTGCCAGTGCAGTTTTGCTGTGGGAACTATGATATATCTCATGATACTCATGCTCAGAGTTGGTTATAGAAAAACTGTGCTGAGCAAAAATGTGAATGTTTTTTTTTTCTCCTTTGGCTCTCCTTGGAGTGGGTGTTCAAACTGATAGGAAGGCAACAGTAACTCAAACAATCACTTGTCACAACCAAGGTATGCAAAAGAGTATCTCTGAATGTACAACACGTCTAACCTGGAAGCAGAGGGGCTACATCAGCAGAAGACCACACGGGATGCCAGTCCTGTCAGCTAAGACCAGGAAACCGAGGCTACAATTCACACAGACTCAACAAAACTGGACAACAGAAGAATGGAAAAATGTAACCTGGTCTGCTGAGTCTTGATTTCTGCTGTGACATTCAGATGGTAGGGTCTGAATTTAGCATAAACATCATGAAAGCATGAATCCATCCTGCCTTGTATCAACGTTTCAGGGTGTATGTGGTGATGTAATGGTGCGGGGGATATTTTCTTGGCACGCTTTGGAGTCCCTTAGTACCAACTGAGCATTGTTTAAACACCACACCGGAGTATTGCTGCTGATCATGTCCACCCCTTTATGACCACAGTGTACCCATCTGCTTCCAGCAGGATAATGTGCCATGTCACAAAGCTCAAAGTATCTCAAACTGCTTCCTTGAACATGACAGTGAGTTCACTGCATCAAATGGCCTCCACAGTCACCTGATCTCAATCTAATAGAGCACCTTTGGAATGTGGTGGAACAGGAGATTCACATCATGGATGTGTAGGCTACAAATCTGCAGCAACTGTGTGAAGAATTACCCGATTTCTTGTTTGTGATGCATTTTAAATTTCTCCTAGCTATTTGTGATATCTTCCTCTTTGAACAAGAAGTTGTTACTTTGTTACATAGCTGTTACATCACAGTTTTTTTTAAAGTATGTCCCCATATGGGGACAATGGGCTTTTTTTTACAGCATAGCGCAATAAAGTCAACATTGCTTAAAAAATTATAAAACACTATGGAGCAGGATGAAGTATAAGGTGCAGAAAAGCCACGATGTAATGTCTGCATATGAGGACACAGGGTCTCAGGAGGTTAAAGCAGTTCTCAAAGCAAAAAAGGGCTCCAACTGGGCACTACCAAGGTGTACCTAATAAAGTGGCTAGTGAGTGTATATGGAAAGGCCCTGGTGGACATAGCAGCTCAAGATGAAGATAATTTTCTTAGGAGATAATGGAGACTAAAACTGAGCTCCAAAGGTGAGCAAATACTATGCTTACATTCAGACTGGGCAAAAACCCAACTTTAGAAGTTGATCATTTGTTAAAAGTTTTGTGACAAGAATGGATGGAGAAGGTTCAGCTGCAATAAAATGTTACTACAAGTAGACTGTGACAAATACTGCTTGGTTAGCAACTTAAAAACAGGAAACCTTTGTGGCTGTTTTGTAGAACTACAGCCACTTTCTGATGTTACACTCCAATCTATTTCAAGTTTTTTGTTGCAGCAGTTCCCTGAGCTGTCTCTTGATCAGTCGAGTTTGCTTCAAAATGTCATTTATTTGTATTTACTTGCATCTGTAGCTCAAATATGAGCTACTGGATGAACTCTTGTGCATATTCAAGGTAAAAAGCAACTCCTCATTAGCAGCAGTGTGGGTTTTTTGTGGTTTAATTCCAATTCAGTTTCACTGAATTGCAAAGGAAAAACTGGAGGGTCTCATCATGTCCTTCTTTAAAATTTCAGATTTAAAAATTTGACTGTAAAGGATGCTCTTTGAAGATAAAGTTTTTTGTGGTTGTGGTTTTTAACACTGCACTGCAGAAAAGTGATGCTTTTAAGACCCTGTGGGTTTGAAAACTGTTTCTGCCTCTTCTGCTGAATTTTAGATAGAGATCGACACTTACTGAAGTTCCAGAAATAAGGTGTGAATCTTGATGGTGCTTGACTTGCAGTAAGAGCTGAAAGATATAAACAAATTGATATGTGCAGAAGTCAGACTTATAAACAATGATGGATGCTGTAATATTTTTCTTTTGTGATATTTTTGAAATTGTTATGTGCTAAAAACTAAGGTTCATTTCTTACGCTATGCCTTCATCTGTAATATCCAGGTTAATTGGAATGGTATACTGTAAAATATAACAGGACACAGAGGTAAGAAATTAAATGCATGACAAATACAGTATAACAACAGTATATTTTATCCAGTGTGGAACTCACAGATTTCTGTGATCGGGACTGCATGGCTGTCATATTAGAGATCTTGGTCTTTCCCAGAACTATTTGAGCAACCACAGCCTGAATGTTGAAGTCGACAATCTGAACTGGGTAATAGTTGTCATTGGTGATGTTTATGAGATTCTGGAAAAGGAAAAATTCAGCATGTCAAGTGCAACCAACACACCTTTCCAGTATTAAAAAGTGTCAGGAAACTTTAATCACTACATAAGCGGGGCAGTGACCTACTGTACAATCTGTCATGTGAATGTAATTCAAATGGTTCTTTGTGGACAGTGTTTTGATGCAGACAATAAAAATGTGGTTGTAAAAATATGGCTTAACCTATTTAGAGTTATGCATACAGTCCATCCGTTTGTAAAATATTTACAGCAGCCTCCACTGGCTTATCAAACAGTTTTAAAACTGCTGCTGCTTGTTTCATCACATTCTGGAGGCTTTATTGATACCACATGTTTTTAAGGAACAGTCATCTAGTAGACATAGACCATATTAAAAAACTATACTGAACAGGGCCAAGCAGAACATTTTGGATCCAATTACTGTAAATTTTAGGTAAATTTATCTCTAGCTTAAGCACTAGCTTTGAGGTCTTTGCTTCCTGCAGGAGCAGTTAAACCAATACATGCTTCCTTGGCATTATTAATGTACAGTCATGTGAAACAGAAGACTCTATGCAGCCTGTGAAAAACTACATACACCCCATGATTCAGTAGCTTGAAGAACTATTTTTAGCAGCAATAATTTCAAGTAACTGTTTTGTGTATGACTTGATCAGTCTTTCACATCATTGTGGAGGAACTTTGCTTCAGTTCATTGAGGTTTGTGGGCATTCATTTATGCACAATTCTCTTAAGGTCCTGCCATGACATTTCAATGAGGTTGAGGTCTGGACTTTGACTGGGTCATTCTGTTGTAGATTTGCTGTTGTGCTTGGGATCAGCGTCCTGTTACACGACCCCATTTGGGCCAAGCTTTAACTGTTGGACAGATGGCCTCACATTTGACTCTAGAATACTTTGGTATACAGAGGAGTTTATGGTCGACTGCAAGATGCCCAGGTCCTGTGTCTGCAAAACAAGCCCAAATCATCACCCCTCCACCACCGTGCTTGACAGTTAGTATCAAGTGTTTGTGCTGATATGCTGTGTTTGGTTTTCTCCAAATGTGGTGCTGTGCATCACCCCCAAACATCTCTCTTTGGTCTCATCTGTCCAAAGGACATTGTTCCAGAAGTCTTGTGGTTTATTTAGATGCAACTTTGCAAACCTAAACCATTTTGCCATGCTTTTTAGAGAGAAGAGGCTTTCTCTTTGCACCTCTTCCAAACAAGACATACTTGTTCAGTCTTTCTCTAATTGTACTCTCATAAAGTTTAACATTTAACATGCTAAGTGAGGCCTGTAGAGTCTGAGATGTAGCTCATGGGTTTTTTTGCTATATCTCTGAGCGTTGGGGTGAATTTGCTGGGATGTCGACTCCTGGGAAGATTGTGGCATTAACACACACCTGAATGCTCCAGACCTGTAAACTGCCAAAATGTCAAATGCATCTAAGCTGGCTTGGTGGTCTCTCAAAGACAGTGGTCAAGCCAGTCATCATTTGCATGGTGAGACTATCTCTAAGCCTCACAACTGGGATACTAATGCCCATTTAGAAACATTCAGTGTTGCCTAGATATTAGACTGTATACAGTGTTTTGGCTTCTTAGGACTGCATACTTCAGTTTTTGGTTACTGTGACACCAAATCCACTAAGTAACACGATTCTGAATTACTTACTGTGACCTTCATGTCAACTTCATTTGGGGTGAAGTAGACCATGACCGATAGCACAGACACAGGGGTAAGGGTGACACTCCGTGGGAAGAGGAAAAAGATGATCAGACAGCAAATCAAGAGACACAGAATCATGGAGATGCACACGTACAGCTTCCTGAAATGCAACAGAGACATGAAAATTTTCATTTTAAATGGTGCAACAGTGGAAATCCTATCATGAACACAAATATGATTGAGTCACATGTTCACAACTGTAAAGACACACACACTCATATATTCCTGTATTGCTTACGTGCGTCTGGGTTTCAGCCTTACATCACTACACGGTATCACAGCAACTAGCTGGTCTTCGTGTCCTGTCAGTACAAGATGGAAAGAAAAGCTTTGTTTTTACCATAAAAATGATGCAAAAGTAGCTTAGCTGGGTCAGCACATACAGCATGTTCATAGTCATGTCTTTCAATCTGATTCGCTTGACTTGCTGTTAAATGTGAAGTGAAACCATTTTGGAGAAGAAGAATGCAACATGGTCAGTTTTTCAACAGCTGCATTTTTTTAACATCTGGTTGGTTCCTCTAACATTTATACTTAAGAAACATTCAAACCAACACTTAAGGTAATCTCCAGTCAAAAAAATAAAAAATGGATGGGAAAGGCATGTAAAACCACTTTTTTCTTAACAAAAAAAAAAAGAAAAAAAAAACAAAAACAAAAAAACAACAACCTCTGGGAATTCGTCCGGTGCCACGGCATGTGGGGCAGGTGTCCCCTGTTGGGTTTGGATCCATGGATCCATATGGAGGAAAGTGCATCAGTGTTTTCACCTTATCCATCCCTTCTGTCACATCAGGAATCTCTTTGGTTTTCCTGCTGTGCTCTGGTGCAACCATGACACTTTACTGAAAGAAAACATCCAGTAAACAACACTCTAAAATGGCCAAAACCTCAATTTATAACTCACACTCATCAGTTTGTGATTATTGTCCAGTCAGCTGTTATACTTGCCTCCCTCACAAACTTTTAAATGGCCAATAAAAGCTAACTGCTGCACGACATGTTGGGATGTGAGCAGAGTACACAGTGTGGGAGTGACCGGGGGAGAGAAAAAAATGTTGGCTGCCTTTTGTTCTGTTCTCTGTCAAAATGATCCCACACTGCTTCAATAATATTGAGGTCAGGCTCTGGGGAGACCAATCCATGACTGATAGTGTTCCATTGTGTGTTTTTCTATCCAGGTATGCTTTTACTGCACTGGCAGTGTGTTTGGGATCATTGTCATGCTGAAAAATGAAGCCATTGCCAATCAGATCTGATGGAACTCTTCTGTGGTCATAAGTCCATCAATTCGGACAAGATCCCCAACACTGAAATGCAGCCCCAAAGCATGACAGAAGCTCCACTGTGTTTTACAGATGGCTGCAGTCACTCACTGTTGTACCTCTCTCCTGACCACCCCTGTACATACTGACAATGATTTGAACCAAAAATGTCAAATTTGGATTCATCACTCCATAAGGCCTGTTGTCACTATATTTCAGTCCAGCTCTTGTGTAATTTGGCATACCTCAGCCTTTTCTCTCTGTTTCCCTTCTTTAAGAATGGCTTCTTGACAGCCACCCTTCCACTGAGACCATTTCTGATGAGGAGAGTAGGCGGATCAGCTGAAGGGTCAGATGCATCTCTCGTGTCCTGTGTCAGGTCTTTGCTGGATTTTTTCCAATTTCTTAAGGACATGACTTTCAGATACTGTTCATCTGTTGTAGACAGTTTTTTAGGCCTTCAACTTCTTCTTTTGTTCTCCACTTGTCCAGTTTCCTCAAATCTTTTAAGGACACCATGCCAAGATATGCCATGTTTTTGGCTAATAGCTCCATGGAAATCATCTTGTTGGTGCAAAAATACAATTTTATGCCTGTGTTATCTTTGGCACTTTTCATAGATTCAATGAAGAAAATGGGAACAAATTATGTTTCTGCAAGATACTGCTTGTAACAAAGTGTCTAAAGATACAATTTTAAATTGGTTCTTTGCAAAGTTGTCTGTTATGTGTAGGCATAACACTGGTTCATCCCTTGACTTAGGTGCCTTTTTTATGCTTGAATGATTCATAGGTCAGTGTTAAGTGGCTTAACAAACAAAAAAACATTCTTCTGAAAAGGGTCAGATACAAGGACTGGACTGAAAATGAGTGAAAAAGCACCCAATGTCTATATTGCTCAAGACCACTTTTTAAAATGACAGCTAAGTCTTTGAAGCAAAATATAAAGAAATGAGGGGTGGCTCAAGACTTTTGCACAGTACTGTACATTGGAAGTAGTTTTTCTAATTTTATGTTTAGTCACACATTTTGATATTTGAACTCAGGACACAGCATAAACCAAACATAAAACTGGTTTGTTGTGTTTGGTTTATGCTGTCCTCCAGATTAACGAGTATGGAGGAAGCATGCATAAAGCTAAACTAAATCATCTATGGTATGCTCTCAGTTCTAGAAAACATCTTTTAAACAATAATAAATTGAATTTAAGGTAAAGTCCATTCCACTTCTTCCTACACGAAAATGCAAACAGACTGCTGTGTTATTATTCAGGATGATATATATCTGACTATACAAACAGTAGATATGTTCGACTGGATAAGTGAAGAAAATTGTTTAAAATAAAACAAAACTTTGTTTTGTGTTTTTGAGAACAGATTACAGATCTTATCTGCTGATAAGACTGATCATTACTGTGCAACCCTGGAGTGTTACAAAATATTCAAATACCCTTTTTTCCAGTAAACAGGGTACTAAAGTACTCTTTTTAATGTAAGAAAGTAATATTTTTAATAACATGTTTATGCACTTTGGAACCAGTGTTGAAATGTAATGCACATTTCTGGAGTTTAAATTTATCTAAACCCACAATTTTGTATGCGAATACAAATTAAGATAAGCAAGATCAAGACACCTCATCTCCTGGACACTTACCTCACAACTCCACTTCAGTTATAACTCCAAATACCATTCAGGATGAGGACATAAACTCTGCTAGCTGCTTTATAATATAACCTTTTCAAAAGCTACATTGAGACAGCCGAGTAGCTGCTTCAAGTACACACAATTTAATACAAGCAACACTTCCTCATTCTTTCGTTGTCAGTCACTTCCTGCACTTGCCTATCACATGTGCTGTTTTTCCATTAACCAGCCTTCCTTCACACAGTAAGCTATTGCAGTAGGTAATGAAAAAATAAAGTAATTTATGCATTACAGCTGAGGAAAGTTTAACTATTTCATCTGCAATCACCATGTCTTAAGTAATCTTTAATGGGGCCACAGAGGGAATATTTGCTGTAGAGCACCTTGTGCCCCCCAAATTCCCTCCTTTGTCAACATAAGTCTCAAACAGTCAAATCTTATATCATTATACTTCTGCCACCATATTTCACAATAATACACAAAATAAAACACAGAATACTTTTTAACATGAAATTCTTAGTCATAAAAATGAAGAAAATGCTATTTTCATTCAACTTTCATGCTGCATTGAGCAAAAATGACATGTTGTACCACAAAAACAAAAATATCAGTAGATAGTCTAATCCAAAAACAACAAAATTCTGGAGTTTCCAAATGGCACTCTAATTATAACTGAGAAAATTATTTTATTAAATATGTGCATATTTTTAATTTCCGAGACCTACTCTACCCACCATTTCGAGCCCTACTGTGCTGGAGCAGTCTTATGATTCAGGTTAAGTTTAAAATATACTACGAGGTATCAAAAACATAATCCACACAATCCAGCCTGAAAGTTGAAAGCAAATAGCATTTTCTTTTTTTATGACTAAGAATTTCATGTTAAAAAGTATTCTACATGCTTTTATTTTGCAGTATTGTGAAATGTAACTATATACCAGTGAAAAATCATCACTAGTTGTCTTTTGCAATATGAAGCTTTTTATTAGTGTGTCCTCAAATATGGGATTTTACAGGACTGCTGGAATTTCTTTTCATATTTTAACTAGCCAATGCTCAGACGTTAATGTATCTGTCCCAAATTACAGACCCTGATTCATTTTAATAGTAAGAAAGACCAGTGAAAATTTCAGACTTTTATCTTTGGTAGTTTTTGAGATATTTGTGTTCAAACATTGCCTTAGATTTCAATGTGCAAAAAAGTTATCTGAAAGGAAAGGGGGTTGACAGACCATTTTTCAAACAAACTATATCTTGAAAAGCATTTGATATATGAAGCTAAAATTTCACAGCAATCATTATATGTGTCCAATCTTTGGACCATAAAATCTTTAGACAAATCGGAGATGGTCGAGCAGAAATGTTCTAAAAATTGTTTGATTTGAGATGGAATGACCCCTAATCCTTTTTCCGTGTATGACAAATCAAAAAAGTATGAAAACAGGAAATGGGTCGGTTAGTGCTGCACATGTGTGCTGGGCCCACATTTATGCCGCACACCTCTAGCAGTGACTTCATTATCTCAAAACAAACTCTTTAGTGGTTTTGCAGGTATGAGGCTCAAAAGAAATTATTTTTAGAAAGTCAAGTTTTTAAAGCACACTTCAGCAACAGGAAGAGATCATCAAAATACCTGAAACACAGTTCAAATTAGATCTGATGACCTGCTGAAGTTCAAACTGAGCATCAGAATGGGGAACAAAGGTGATTTAAGTGACTTTGAACATGGCAAGGTGGCTGGTGCCAGACGGGCTGGTCTGAGTTTCAGAAACTGCTGACCTACTGGGATTTTCCCACATAACCATCTCTTGGGTTTACAAAGAATGGTCTAAAAAAGAGAAAATATCCAGTGAGCAGCAGTTCTCTGGGTGAAAATGCCTTGTTGATGCCAGAAGTCAGAGGAGAATTGCCAGACTGCTTTGAGCTGATAGGAAGGCAACAGTAGCTCAAATAATCACTCGTTACACCAAGGTATGCAGAAAAGCATCACTGAATATACAACATGTCGACCCTTGAAGCAGATGGTGTGGTCTTCTGCAGCTGTAGCCCGAGTGCCACTCCTATCAGCTAAGAACAGGAAACTGAGGCTACAATTTGCACGGGCTCGGCAAAATTGGCCCATAGAAGATTAGAAAAATGTTGCCTGGTCTGATGAATCTCAATTTCTGTTGTGACATTCAGAGGGTAGGGTCAGAATTTGGTGTATGGCAACTGGTGGTATAATGGTGTGGGAATATTTTCTCGGCACACTTTGGGCCCCCTTGTACCAATGGAGCATCATTTAAATACTACAGCCTACCTGAGTATTGTTGATGACCATGTCAATCTCTTTATGACCACAGTGTATCCATATTCTGATGGCTCCTTCCAGCAAGATAATGTGCCATGTCACAAAGCTCAAATCATTTCAAACTCAAAAGAAACATGCTTGTCAGGCATGCATACAAGCACGTGGGGCCATACAAACTACTTAGTACCATTTTGAGTTGCTGCAATGAAATTTCAGCAAAATGGACTAGCCTGCCGCATCATTTTTTCCCTTTGATTTTCGGGGTTTCTTTGAATTCAGCCATTGGTTGATAATTTTCATTTCCATTAAACGATGTGGCATCCTAGATAGATATCCAGCATGATTTTTTTCCCCCATTGAGATCTGATGTGTTTTCAAAGTGTTCCTTTAATTTTTTTGACCTCTGTATTTTAGCCAGTCAAGCACATACTGTAACTAGAATGTTTGTCATTGACAGAAGAGGCAACAGAGATGTGCAAATAGTTTATTGGCAGATTGACAGAGCATTATGTAATGTGTATATACTCTGTGGCAGAAGAATAATTTGGCAACCATTGTAGATATATTCAGAATTATTCTCTAAAGCATGGATCTTTGAAACATGGACAATCATATGCATAAGAAAATACTGATTAAGAAAACCCCAATCACACAAAAACAGCATACACTAACTTAAAACCTGACACACGAACAAACACACAATGTCAATTAACATGTATACTTCAGTAAACGAATAGTTTTGTCTTAAAAGAGGAAACGTCATGAAATAAAACATACTTGGTTCTATTGCAAGATTGAGGAATGTGTTAGAGACATTTCAGCTTGAGTTACTGTTTAAAGACATTACCTAGGTTGCAGTTGGTGGTGAAATGAGAGAGGAAAAATGCAGGCAGGCAGGGATGTTGAAAGATGACGCAAAGTGGACATTTTCCATTCTAAATGTGCTAAAACCACGAAAAACACGACTCCTCTCTAAAAGCCTCTACCTGTCATGCAGGTGTTTCCTAAAAAGCAGTAAAAAAAAAAAAAAATCTGCCTCTGAACAGTGATCCGTTCTGACAGTTGTGTACATTCCACATGTCAACATCTAAAATAACAGTACTCTGATACAGAAAAAGATTGCATTGTTAGGCAGATTTCACTACAATAATCAAGAAATGTCTTAAATATGTGTTTCTTGTTCTTATTACTGCACTTTGACCGTCAACCCCCAGAGTATCCATGTACCTTTATAGCATCATTATACACGAGCACTGGCTTTTCAAAACATTTTTGGATATTCAGCAGTTTTTATTTTCACAGCTTTATACTCCTAGCCCTGCCAAAACAGTTATTTTTCAGCTCTGAGGAAGCAGCTACAACAGCCATACGAACACTAAGATGAAGAGCTGGAATACACACTTTTGTCCTGTCCAGACTTCACGTCCTCCTCCTTTTGACCAGCACCATAAAGCTCTATGGCCCAGGTAAGCATGGCAAAGATTAGCCGCTATCATCAGAATATCTAAGTGTGCGTGTCTATGGTTACTTGTATCAAAATGGTAAAGCTAAATTAAAGGCAAAGGCAGGAGAAGCCACTCATGAATGTTCATTTATCTGTCATGATTAAGAAATACAGGCTATTATTTCAGTTTTATTTCAGTTTTTTTTAGTTTTTCTTATTGATCTTTCCAACCTTAACTAATTGGATGTTTTTTCTGCATCTGTTTTATTTATTCCAATTATCTTTACATTGTGTTTTAAAGTCAAATTAATTCATAGCCTTTACTTTGCCTTTTCACATCTTTCCCTCCATCACCCCAGAGTCACATTATCGTCGTTACAGCGGTTTTTGGCCAACTGCACAAGCTCGTCAACAGTGTGCTCCAGGCTGTAGAAGTGCTTCTTCAGCAGCCGCCGGTTCAGCCGCTGGTCTCTGAAACCCATCTCCAACAGCTTGTCCATTTTTGAAGGTCCCTGTCTGGTGGCTGGGTCAATGCCTCGCTGGAAAAGAGGAGAGAAATGTGGATGAGCATTTAATGGAGCAGGAAGGTGAGATGAACATAATCAGGGACATGTGTATCTCATGGATACTGGGTTGTTGTGACCAAAATTTGCATTTTCTGTGGATTTCACTGATTGCTGAAGCTTCCAGCATGTTCAAATTCTCACCTTTATTCCACAATCGAAAAGAAAAGAAAAGAAAAGAAAAAAGAAAAAAAAACAACAGCCAAACTGTAACCAAACCAGTGTTTACAGGCCAAAAGTCAACTATAATTTAAACCCACAAACTTCCTTGTAGTTTTTAATTGGCAGCCTGCTCCCGTGGGCCATTTATCACTCCAATAAAGTTTTACCGAATTAACAATCCTTGAACCAGCCAAAAAGTGGACCCTTTGCCAAGTGCCTTAATCCTGCATTCTTTTAACAGCCAGCAGAGGGCAACTCCTGTGGTTTCAAAGAGACGTCTGGTTGTATAGAAATCTATGGGAAAACAGCCATAAGCACCCTCGCTCTGTGACCTGAGTAAACACTTTACTGATGACTTTATGGGCTCAGTCGCTAGATCCAAGTCATATTGAGTAAAACATGAAGTTCATTTTGTAAATTTTGGTCTTCATTACAATCAGAAAGGAGTATAACCGAGGATATGCTCATTGGCTAATGATGTGATAATCACAAGTCGTTAGACAATGAGTGTGCAGTGTCCCTCATTTTCACAGTCGCACCTCGCATTTGGGATGGCTGGCTTCACAAAGCTAAGATGGAGGCGGCGAAAACGCTAAGGTCGAAGCTTCTCTGACCAATGGGCTATAGTGGCTATGTCCATCTTTTAAATACAGTCAAAGCACATGACTTCTGCATATTTAACTTGTTAGCAAACCAACCCCTGAGCAAAATACCTGGTTATTTAGCTGCTAAATACTTATTCATAAACTAGTTGTTATCTAGATAGTGTACAGTCAGCTTATTTAGGCCTAAACAACAGATGTCTGCTATGCCTGAAAATGGCACTAAGCAAGTAGTGAGACTGAACCACTTCTGGTTCAGTCTCACTACCAGTTTCTGTCATATACATAGGATCACAGTGGTGGATGTTCAGATTAAAGATGGCTGATCTTTTAAATAATGAGGTTACCATATGTGCTGGTAATCCTTGTGAGCCAAATGCTCAACTTCAGTCAGTTTTTTCTACTCTTGACTCCGTATGACATCAGCTGAGCTGATGAAAGCTGGTGTAAAGGGAGAGGGAAGGGTTCTAAAATGGCTTGTGTCAGACAGAGGATGAATTAAGGGGTTGCACCAGGGCCCAGTACAAGATAAATAAGGATTAGTTTGAACTGTGAGACATTCAAAGCTACTCTAGTAGAGTGTGTGTGTGTGAGAGTGTGTGTGTGTGTGTGTGTGAAAGTGTGTTTCTAAAGAGCAGACAGATGTGTCATGTACCTGTATTGAACAGCTTGGTCCAGTGAAGAGAGCCTTATAAGCAGATGCTGCCACAGAAAGGGCCCCTTTAACAATTCCCTCTGTGATTCCTCCTTGGCCCCTGCCACAAACACAGTGCTGTGGTTACACAACATTGTATAACAGTATTACAGGAAGCAGTGTGGTCCAGTTAGATACATTTTCACAAAAAGCAGATTACAAATCAAAGGAATTTTAAAAATGTTTTCACCGATTCTGCAGAATAATTTTTAGATCCAGCAACGACACAAAAAGATGTTAAAGGCAGATACATATTCAACACAACAGGAAATTAAACTAGAGGAATATTCTTAACAAAAATGAAGCCTCCTTGTTGTATGGTACCTTGGCTGCAGAGCGTTGCTGAGTCTGGGATTATATGTCTCAAAGGCACTGGATGCTGAGCCTGCTGATCTTGACAGACCAGAAGATACTGCAGAGCAGATAAAAAAAAGGAAATAACACAAAAACACATATCAGATGAGGAACAAAGCCTTCTGCTCAAGCAACAGATCCTTAAAGCTGGTGTGCCATCTAACTTCCTGTCTTACCACAATGGGCAGAATGCGTTTCCTCTCTACAACAGAGTAAACACTCCTCAAAGTGAGTCCTGGGTAGTTTTAACTGTGCTGTTACACAGTAACACTCACCATTGAGGTGGACCTGTGGTTGGTGTGGCTCATTTGGTTCACAGACTGGAGGACTGGGATCCTCAGCCAGGTACAGTGCCTCAGACCTAAAACAATATAGATACACACATTTAAACAGATGAAGCTAGTTTTGGGCTTCAGGAATAATATTGGTGGAAAAAAAAGCAAAAATTATGCAAGGTTAACATATTTGGATATTGGTCATGTCACTGATCCCCCAGTCTAACCTGGGTGAGTATAGGGCCAGTGGGGGCAGCAGGAGGTCGGGGGATGGTACCACTTCAGGGGTGAGCGTCACAGCGTCCACAGTTTCGGAGTCACGCAGCATCTGGTTAACACTGCTGCTGATTTGAATGATGGGTGGACGACTGGTGTTTACCAGTGAATCCTGAGCGGTGACCACCTCTGTCAGCTCCTGCCTCTCTCTGAGTGGTGCATCCCTGCCTGGCTCTATGTTAGAACCCTCCTCTTCTTCCTGCTCTATGTCTGGTTCGGCTGAGGTCACACCAGCAGCAACAGTGCCAGGCTGCGACATGGTGGAGCTGTACATGGACTCCCTCAGAGGCCGGCTGGTGTCAAAGCAGTCTGGGAGGATGATGATGTAATCGTCAGAGGAGACTGAGGAAGTCTGGCTGCTGACCTGAGACACAAGAGGAAAATATGAGGACATTTACGGTCTTCATTACATGAGAATTTCTACCCCAGCAACTACCATAATGTAATTTTAATGTAAACCATAAGTGAAAAAGAGTCACCTCATCCCAGTCTTCTCCTTTGTTTCCACCCTCCTCTTTCTCTTCTTGATCATCCTTCATATTTTGTGTGGGATCAAAGACCACAAATTCTTTGTCTCCATTATTATGATGCGAACTAACACCCAGGATTTTGTTCTCTGGTTCCAGTGGACAAATTTGCAAGAAGGGAAAAAAAATAAACTAAAATAAGCATCTGGATATTGTAAAGAGGTTCCAGAATCCATAAACTGTAAACACAAATGCTGTAAGTGCTCAGTAAAAAATAAAAGGAAGGAAAATTAAGTTTGAAGTTCAATTATAGCCCGGTTTCTTTAAAAAAAAAAAAAAAGGGGGGGGGGGGGAGCGG
>VUQI01012962.1:42918-55389 GCA_015106735.1 Paratilapia polleni
GGAAGGCAAAAATGTCTTTAGTGTAACCCAACCTTTCTATCTCTATATACATGTGTGTGTATATAAGCAGGAAAAATCCTATACATATATCTATATATATGTATGATTTGTGAGCATAGTTTCACACACACACACACACATCGCGATTGTAATGTGCAAGATTCCACTAACAATGTGCCTTTCTTCCAGGCAGAGGATCTAGTCGCCAATTTTTTCCCAAAGAAGTTACTGGAACTTGACAACTTCCTCAAGGTCAGTTAATTGTCCATTCAGCTAAATAAACTTAATTTTAGATCTTTACATTTACACCACTCAAAGTTAATTCCTGTGCCTTTTTGGCTTTAAAGTTCAGTATCAATCACTCATTCTTTATTACAGTCTCAGTAGTCCACAATTGGGTTTATACTTGATAAACTCACAAAGATTTAATTTCCAGAAGCATTCAGCCTGCACATGAACTTTTATATGAGATTTCTTAATAATGCTTTAAAATATTCAGTCCTGCAGCAGTAAACATTTCACTAGTGCTGAACCATCTTAGTCTCTTCACTAATAAACGCATACAATCATTATAAGCTACTTGAAGTCTTCCTGAACTTGCTTTTCTATAGTTTGCCCACAAGTGTGCAGTATATAGAGGTGTATATACAGTTTTATAGCAACTAGGAAATCTCCATCTGCTGAGAAAGATCTATTTAAATGTTTAAAATCTTCCTAACAGCTCCTAAAGGACTGCGTGATGAGCCTACTGATTTAGGCTAAAATGAATGAATTATTTTTTTTAGATTTGTTATGTTGATGCAAAAAGCTTTGCACAACACAAACCATAAGAGACCTGTCATTGATTACATTGCTCATAAATGTACATGCAGACATACATTTACTGCCACAATGTGGTAATTGTAGTAGTCCTGTGGTATATATTTTGACATATGAAAACTAATTTTGTCTTTGTTTTTCAGGATCCAAGCATAAACATCACTGAACTGAAGGAGATTCACTCGGAGATAAACCTGACGGTGCCAGACCCCATCTTGTTCTCAAACCTCCACGACGGACTAGAAGCGGTGAGGTTCCATTTTAAAGTTGTAGAGTTAGAGTTCTCGTATGTTTACAATAACTGTTCGCAGAGCAAGGATGAGAAATGGTTGCTAATAGCGTTTCATCTGTCTCTCAGCAAAATGCCAAAAAGAGAAAGCTGGAGGATGGAAGTGGGGATGACATGGGTAAGTACTGTATCACTGGCCAAACACTTCACAGTCTGGACTTTATGTTTGAGATTTAACTTTTTACCCCTGTGTCTCTCAGTGACTGGCACCAAGGTCTTCGTCATGCCTGGTGGGATGATGAAGAGCAATGCAAACCTTGTTGATCTTATTGAAAAGGTCAAGCCAGAGATCAGGACACTCATAGAAAAATGTAACACAGTAAGTAAGGTCTCTAAAGTCTCCTGCATCAGCTTTTATCTTAAGTATTATTTTTGGCATCTGGCAACACCAGCAATGAGCCATGAAGTTGCATTACAGCTAGAAATGTGTAAAATATGTGTGGGTTAAACAGGAAAAACAAGATGCATATATAAGAGCTGAGGTTTATTATAAAACAAGCAAGGGCTGAAAATTCCAACATGTAAATATGTGTAGGATGTTGTTACAGTTACTGTAAAGGTTCTCTTGATGGATTGAATCCCTTTTTCTTAGCCCTATTGTTTTCTTTCTGCAGGTTAAAATGTGGGTTCAGCTGCTCATCCCCAGGATAGAGGATGGCAACAACTTTGGGGTGTCGATCCAGGAGGAGACAGTAGCTGAACTCAGAACAGTTGAAGGGGAGGCAGCATCTTACCTCGACCAGATATCAAGGTTTGCAGAAGTCCCAACCATATATGTATATGATGTGTTATGAGTTGTGAGATTTTTGTCCTTAAAATTTCCAAGGCTGGTTTTGTTTTGCTAAAAGACACAATTTTGTTTTTGTGTGCTTCCAGATACTACATCACAAGGGCAAAGCTTGTTTCTAAAATAGCAAAATATCCACATGTGGTAAGTAAACAGCTTAAGTACTGAAGAGTAATAAGACATAGACTATATTATAGATGTCAAAGTCTACCTAGTGTTAACAACTTAACTTAGTAATGGAAGTAATGAAAGACAAAACCTTTTAGAACTATGGGATTCTTAAATGGGCTATAAACAGTGACATCTGGTGGTGTACAAAACATACAGCAGTCATTTAGGACTGGCAACAAAGGACAACACCTTGCTGATTTAACCATTTGTTACTTTTATCAGTGAGGTTGAGTGACTGACTTGGTTTCGGGGTCTGGATCCAGACATTTTTAGAGGGATTGTTCACCATCTTGAGATCGGGCAAAATAAGATATGTCACATTATAGCTTCACAAATGCATATCAAGATGATCTAAGAAACATTATGAGACAATATATTGATGTTCTCAATAAAATAGTACAAACTAATTTAGATCCAGATATCTAGCTCCAGGGACTCAGTTTATATAATGTGTGGTGGGAATTTTAAGCCTTGATTGCTCTTGCTTTATTTGTGTTAAAAAAATTCAATATTTTACAGTGCTCCGAAAAAAACAAAGGGAATAGTTGATCATTATAGTATAACACAAGGTCCGTTAAACTTCAGGGATATCAATCCGCCCAGTTAGGAAGCAGAAACCATCCATTTCACCTGCTTGAGTGCAAAGTGTTCCACCCTCATGGAGTCTGTTTCTGATAGTTTAGTCAGAAACATCCACATGAGTAGCCCGCTGAAGGTCATTTTGCAGGGCTCTGGCTGTGCTCCTCCTGTTCCTCCACGCACAAAGAAGCAGGTACCGCTCCTGCTGCTTGGTTGATGCTCTTCTGTGGCCCTGTCCAGCTCTCCTCGTGTAACAGCCGGTCTCCTGGTGTCTCCTCCACACTTTTGACACTGTGCTGGGAGACACAGCATGTATGGATGTGCCATCGTGGAGGAGATGGACTACCTGTACAACCTGAATGGGCTGCAGGTACAGTCTCACGCTACCAGCAGTGACAGGGACAGTAGCATAAAGCAAAATTAGAGAAAAATCTGTCAGGGGGGATAAGGAGAGAGCAGAGGTCTGTGGTCACCACCTGCTAAACCATTTCATCTTTGGGGGTTGTCTTGTTGTTGCCTCTCAAGTGCACCTGTTGCCACTTTCCTTTGCACTAAAGCAGGTGAAATGGATTTACAGTGGTTTCTATTTACTAACTGGACATCCCTGGAGTTTAACTGACTTGGTGTTACACTGTGATGATTGAGTATTCTTTTCTTTTTTTTCTTTTCTTTTTTTTCAAGCATTGTATTGGATCTATTAATGGTGTGGCTTTATTTCTGGGTAAAGTTCAGTCTTATGTGCAGTCTTTTATCACTTACAAAAAGCTGTTATGATCCCCCCCTGAATTTGTTAGGACAGCGTTCTCTTGTTTTCCACCTTGGTCATGAATTAGCCTTCACAACACAATAATGCTGAAGGTTTTGGGGTTTTTTTTTTGTTTTGTTTTTTTGTGTCTCCCTGGGACAGTTTAAAGTTCTTATAAAGAATTTCTAAACTGAACTTTATTGGGTTGCTTGTTTGTTCTGGTTTGCTTTATTTTTGTGTTATAATTGATAATATAACTTCTGTTGCCTGGAAATGGTGTGCCTTCTTGACCAGGTCACCCTTGAAAAGAGATTTTAATTTCTGTGGACTTCTGGTTAAATAAATGTTCAATTAATAAAATAAAATAAAATAAAAATCTCTTAAACAGGAGGACTATCGGCGCACAGTAACCGAGATTGACGAGAAGGAATACATCAGTCTGAAGATCATAGTTTCGGAGCTCAGAAATCAATATGTATGTCATTGTCTTCATGATTTTATGACTTATATCCACCATTTACTTTTATTTTGTTCCTACTTTCGGAAAGCAGAATAACTGATAAGTTTGCTTCTTATCAAGGTAACGTTACACGACATGATCCTGAAGAACATCGAGAAGATCAAGAGGCCTCGAAGCAGTAATACTGACGCTTTGTACTGATTTTCATCCAGCCGTCTCAGCTCCATCCCCCGTCTTCCCCCTTGTCTCTCTGCCATGCCTGTTGAGCTACAGTAGCCGGGCCCTGGTCCGCAGGACTACAGCTAGACGTTCACCTACTTCAGTACAATCAAGTCAACCCAGTACAGAGACATAGCTTCTATGGACACGTTTTTGTTTTAATTGTAAAATATTGTTTTTAAAACCTTTCAAGACATGCATATTCACTCAGAAAATGGGGTGACAGGTCAGAAGCCCTTTTCAGACATGGGCCGCTTAACATTGCTGTTAAATTGACGGCAGTCTATCATTCACATGGGTCACTTTTATGTTAATGTTCCTCATGGTTTTGTTTAGAACTCAGAGAAGTTCTTGTATGCATGCGATATGTGGCAGTTAGTATTGTCAGCATAAATGGTGAAGTGTAACCACACTTTTAGTTCTGTCCGCTGTTGTCACAGAGAGCAGGGACTCTCTGTTTATGTGTATGCTGCAAGGAGCTGTACCCAACCACTCCCACTCAGGCTCAGAGAGAGAATAAAAAAACCTTTTCTGAACTACTAATCACAGAGGAATGTTTTAATTGGTGCTGTTGAGATAAAATGTTATAAACAGGATGTTATTGCTGTTTTAGGACCTCCAGTGAGCTGAGCAACTCACAAGATGCAGGAGAGACATGCATGCCTGTTTGCTAATGCATGCATTCAGACTTTTGCAAAGTGAAGTAAAAATGTTAAATGGTCCAACCTGGTAAAGTTGAGATGCCGTTGTGTTAATTGGAAGGAGTGCATGTCTGAAAGGGGCTTTTGACAACAAAACGCGCTTTGTATTTTTTCATTTTAATTAAACATTATGTCCTCAGATCTTTGTGAATTGCCTCATTTATAGCTCTTAAGAAACATTCAGAGCAAAGTGGTTTATTGCTCATTGTTACTGTTTCTGTTGTTATTTTGTCTTATATTGGACTCCTGTTGCATCATGAGTATGGTGGTTTATAGGATACAAAAAATATGCTGTTAATTCTTTCTGCGAATGTTACACATTACACAGTGTAGCTGTAACAAATCTGAATGCAAGTTTTAGGTCCTGGGCTTAATGGATTTCAGTGAAAATGCATAAGTCAACAAAGCTTTTATGTTGGGGCATTCATTTTATTGAATAAAATACTTTTTTTGATAAGACAGTTGGAATTTTTGGAGGAATGTTGCTGTTGCATATAAGACTCACATAAAAGTTGGTGTATTTTTTTTTTGTTTGTTTTTTTTTGTTCTTTTATGCAAAAACTGTACGACTGCAGTACTTTGTGGTGAAGTGTATAGTAAAATACTGGTGAGAAATGGGGTCAATGTTTACTCTTGACCTGCAGGTGTCACTGTGACTTGTAAATACCTACTATTCTAATCTGACTGCCAAGGTGAATATTGTATTGAAATATCAAATTCTTTAAAAATTAAAAAAAAAATTAGAAAATTTAAAAAAATCAACTGGATAACACTAACTCTGTAACTGCCAGATTTGAAAGCTTTGAGGTTGCTATGCACAAATGTTAAACAGCTCCATTTTCACAATTTGACAGTTTAAATTTCTAAGATTTAACTAATGAATTATGATATTACAGATTAAGCTACCCAATAAAACACACAAATACACTCAACAGCCACTACATTAAGTATGCAAAAACAAACAACCACTTGTTACAACCAAGGTATGCAGAAGAGCATCTCTGAATGCACAACACGTGAAACCTTGAAGCAGATGGGCTACAGCAGCAAAAGACCACACCAGGTGCCAGTCCTGTCAGCTAAGAACAGGAACAGACTACAATTTGCACCACAAGGCTCAACAAAATTGGACAATAGAAGGTTGGAAAAACATTGCCTGGTCTGATGAGTCTCGATTTCTGCCCCGACATTTGGATGGTGGGGTCGGTGATTGGCGTAAACAACATGAAAGCATGGATCCATCCTGCCTTGTATCAATGGTTCAGGCTGGTGGTGGTGGTGTAATGATGAGGGGGATATTTTCTTGGCACTCTTTGAGCCCCTTAGTACATACTAAGCATTGTTTAAACACCACAGCCTACATGAGTATTGTTGCTGATCAATGTCCATCCCTTTATGGCCACAGGGAACACTTCTTCTGATGGCTGCTTCCAGCAGGATAACGTGTAATGTCACAAAACTCAAATCATCTCAAACTGCTTTCTTAAACATGACAGTGAGTTCACTGTACTCAAATGGCCTCCAGGGTCACAGTCACCAGATCTCAATCAAATAGAGACTGGACTGGGATGTGGTGGAACAGGAGATTTGCATCATGGATGTGCAGCTGACACATCTGCAGCAACTGCGTGATGCTATCATGTCAATATGGACCAAAATCTCTGAGGAATGTTTCCAGCACCTTTTTGAATCTATGCCATGAGGGATTAAGACAGTTCTGGGGGCCAAAGGGGTCCAGTCTGGTACTATCAAAGTGTGCCTAATAAAGGAGCCTGTGAGCGTGCATTAACTTTGACCTGGGTATTCTGCACAATGAGTAGTTTGACTTTTTTCTTTGAATTTTAATACTAATACTTATGTACTTTTACATAACTTTGAATGCAGGGCTTTTACCTGTATGATGTTGATTTGTCTTGCAAAAAAAAAAAAAAAAAATCCCTGGCACTTTTCATAATTAGATTTTTGTCCCAAATCTTTTTCAGCATGTTTCTCTTACTGTCTGGAGGACAGGAAGTTAATAAGCCAGGTTTCACTTGCTAATTGGTGGAGGGAGCTTAGGCTATGTGTTGCATTTTACATCAAGACCTTCAGACAGAACTCAAGGCAGGAAGAACTTCTTCTTCACTCTGCATGTTTTTCTGGTTACATATTATCAGTAAGTATGCATTTTTACTAACAGGTAAATCCAATATTTACTTAAATATGTGCCACAGTCAAACGCTAACCATAATGTTACATATAATTTTAATTTTTTCATCATAATTCTTATTTGCAAACAGAGTTGTTATAGTATTTTTCATTAGTTTTTATTTTTTGGTCATTTTTGTTTGTTTTTTGTTCACATTGGTTTTGGTTCATTTTCAGAGTGGGTTTGCTTGTTGTTGTTATTGTTTAGGTGTTTAGGTTTTAGTTTTTATGAATTTTGGTACTAGTTTTAGGTTGTAGTCATAATGCAGGGGCTGTATATGTCAGATGCAAGCCTAGTAAATTCAGAATTAGTATTATAATACACATATGAACTCCACTGACTCACAGTCTTGAGGTCCCAGTCTCGATAAACAGATGCTTGTGTTTGTGATTCTGCTGACAAATTTGGTCAAACTGACAAATAATAAAACTAAGGACATTTGCTGTATATTTTAATTTTAGTTCTGAAGTATACAATATTGTTTGAGTTACATTTTTTCAAATTTGTAGTTAATAGTTAACAAAAATGTTTTTCCAGTTCAGTTTTCAGTTAACTGTAATGGCCTTGTTTGTTAGACTGATTTAATAAACTGTAACTAAAAATACTTAAAGCTTACACATTTCTTAGCCTGGAAAAGCTGGTGAAGAAGCATGACAGATTGAGCCTTCATTGATAAGACTAGACTCGACTCTTCACATGTGGGCAACATGTAATGTGTTTCCTGTCTATACTTCTCTGTGTTCCAAAACTGTTTATTTCAGTAAATGTAAAGAAAGGTTATGTGAGGATGGGAAGCTTTGATGCTCAGTGGTCTGCACAAGTGTTTTATTTCATTTAGAAGCAGCTGGGGCTCAGGAAGTAGAGCAGGTCATCCACAAAAGGTCACTTCTTCGATCCCCAACTCTGCTGATCTGCATGCCAAAATGCTGAACCCCAAATTGCTCCAGATGCATCCCGTGTGTGGTATGCAATGCATAAAATTCTAAAAGTGCATAGAATAAAGTGCTGTATATAAACACCAGTCCATTTAAAAGTAAATTTTTTGTTGATTTTCCTTCCAATCTGTCATATTCTGTCTTTAACAATCAAACTTCCACCTACATAATATAGTAAATACTGTATTAATAAAGTTACTTTTGGTTGCCTCCTTATTTCCCATGGGGTCACCCCAGCAAATGGATCCGCATGTTTGATTTGGTACAGATTTTACACAGGATGCCCTTCCTGACACAACCCTAATATTTATCCAGGTTTGGGGAGTACACTACCTTGTGACCCCCTCAGGCTGGTTTGTGTCTCCTCCTGGTATCGAACCGGGGCTCTTTCATGTGTAAGGCAAATGTGTTAACCAAGTAAATACTCTATTATTAATGCGCTAAAACTGAAGTTACGTTTGTTGTTTTTCCTGAACTGAACATGGTGATAAGATTAGATCTGTGCATCAGAACTGAAGAAAACAGCCAAATTGAGGTGACTGTTGTAAATGTAAACTGATATAAACAGTTACTCAATGTCCCTGACGCAGTTGTGAGGTCTGTTCCCCCTGGCCCCCCTCCTAGACACACAAACGAAATCGCAATACAGCCTACCTGTGCAGAACAGCAGAGATAGCTACTCGGCACAGGTAAGATGTAGCTTCTAAAGATAAGAATCGGAAATGACTAGAGCAGTCTTTAAAAAAAGGAGACAAAATAATCCAAAAGGGGACTTGGGAATTGCTGGTGGAACATGTCACACAGGTTTAATCATTATTTAGTTATTAAGATTAACTATGTTTAAATTTGTAAAATAGCTGTCAGGCAAGATAATGTGAGGCTGCTCTCAAAAATAATGCCATTAAATGCCAATCTGTAGCTTTCTTTTTCAAGCTATGGTGTGATTAGGTTGTTCCAAGCATCTCTGAGAACTTGTCATCGTTCTTTGGTAGATTAAGTCTCTTCATGTAATCCCAGAATGATTCCATGGTGTTCAGATCTGCGGGATCTAAACCATCTGTTTCAGGACTTCTTGTTCTTGTTGTTCCTCTGTATATCCCTTACTGTATTCTAGATAAAAATCTAAAGTGCCCGCATAGTGCTTTACTATAAAGATCACATTGTTAAGTGAAAAGTGAAAAAAACAAACAAAATTCTCACAGTGACCATCATTTTCCTGCTTTTTCTCATTGCCACAGAAACTTTAGGTGACCTACAATTGCATTCAGCTGTACATTTCGTTGCAGTTTCACAGTCTAATTAGCAGATTTACAGAGGTGTCTGAGATAATGTGATAGTGACCTCTGCAATCCTGCTGAGCTCAGTGCCACACATCCAAAGCTCTTTCAATTATCACCTGAACAAGGTACTATTTTTAAAGCCTTATGAGGCCCACGTGTTGCCTGCAACGCTTTCTGGCCCTTGACCCTCCATGTCCCTTTGAAAGCGCATGGCTGTGGTGCAAGGCAGTGTCACTATGTGGGATCACCGAGTGAGTGGAGCATGCTCTGGTTAATATTTAATGGTTGTTCCTGCCAGAGAATTAATCAGTATCAGTCTGAGACATACTGAGAAAACTGCCAAGGCTGCCGCGCACTTCTGGAATAAGCACAAAAACATGATTATTAGAAACAGTTTTTATTTGCTGGAAAAAAACAAACAAGGAAACTAAACAAAAAACACTTTTGTTTGCTGAGGTGTTGGCTGTGTGTATACTTAAAAATCGTTATTTCCTATATACTGTTGACATTAAAAGAGCTTATAGTGTATGCAGTTTTTTTTTTCAGGGAGAAAAGACAGTTATTCTAAATATAACATTTAAAGCTGACCAAATGTTATTTGAAGGGACAAAAGTAAACAACCAACTGATTTCCAGGAGGTTGTGTATAGTGATAGTAGCATTGGTTTAGAACCAATTCTAAGAGTAAGACTTTTGTGTCTGTGCAGCAGCAAAGAAAGGAACCTGCAGACAGTTAGCTTTGCTTAGCATATTCTGGTTAGTCTAACTTTATCCAGTGGTGCCTCCTATAAGCACCTCTAAAGCTTCTTCTTTGTTGATTCAGCACAAAAACCAAAGTTTAAGATGATTATTTGTGTTTTTTGAGACAGGCAGGCTGTTTACCACTGGTGGTGAAGAACCAATCCTGCATATAGGCTAATACTCTTTAAAAATAGCCTACAAATGTTTAGATTAATTGTTTTGTACAGATTAAACAAATGTAATGTAACAAGTTTACCAGTGAGCTTTACAGCTTTTGTTAGCTGTACCGTGTCAGTTAGGTGGTGACTTCTATATTCGGTTCCTTAAGCTATGCTAAGTGAAGTAGCTGCTAACTGTAGCTTCATATTTGGACATTGGACATTATTCCCTTTTCTCCTAAAATGAGTAAAGGAGTATTCCTTTTACTCCCAAGAGTGAATGAGGCCAGCACATTATCTTCCGTGATATTATCCCAAAACTCCTACAGAAAGTTTTCCAGACGTGGATTAAGCTTAGTCTCAGACTAAATGAAAAATCAAGTGTTTTAGTCTAAGACTAGACTTACTTCATGTCTGGGAAACTGAGCCCTAATGTCTTAAAAATGTCTTTAAAATGAGAGGTAACAATCCTAGTAAATGAAGATCATTGATCTTCCAGTTGACTTTAAACTACAAGTTTTTGCCTTCTGGCTTTCTAGGGTAAATCTTGCTGAGAGCCCAGGGTACCAGAGTAGTTGGGATCAAAAGTGCAACTACACTCTTACCAAAGGACAGGGCATAAAAAGTCATATGGTTTTCAGGGGAAAATGTCCATCCATCTAACAGGTGAAGTAGGAATAAAGAGATGACAATACATCCAATCCTGAAATTTGTGCTCTTCTTTTTGGTGCCATTGTATAGCGGTGAGTGCAGGCCCAGGCCCAGGCCAAACAGGCTGCCCATGTTACGCAGGAGGCTGGCGAAGGGGGCAGAATCTAGGTGGACCCACTCTGGCCTGATGCACCACTTCTGGGCTTTCTCCATGGTCCACAGCAGGTCCACATCCAGGGCTTTAAGCAGGACGTAGAAGCCGACAGCGAAAGAGGTCAAGAAGAGGGTTATGAAGAAGTACTTCTTCAGGCTGGCACTGTAGATCCATTTCTCCCCAGAGACAACCTCAGCTACCAGTACACCTGAGACAAAAACAGAGAAGAAGGTCCATTAAACAGGGGCAACACATAGCATGTACACTCAATAAAACTGTATTTTTAAGTGAACTATATATATCATATTTTTTTAATATTGCCAATACATTCACACCTGAGCCACATTTTAATACTTGATCTTTAGCATTGGACCATAAAAATACAGTATTAGTAAAATACTAAACTTAATTTCCACAAAATGTTTTTTGAAAGTTATGCGGAGGAAAATCTTTGTACAAGTCAGCACTTTATCATCTGGAATTGTTTAAGTGGACCAACCTGTGATGATTCCTGCAATAACCTGGTGTGGGAAGTGAGCAGCCATGTAGACCCTTGACATGCATACCACCAGCTCGACCAGGGCCATTAGCATCCACAGGCTTATCTGCAAAAATCTGACAGGAGAATACTGAACATGAGTGCACAGGACCCAAAGACTCCCAAGAGCCAGAAAAAATGATTGTATTAACACAGGCTCACCTGTATAGTAAAGGGGGACACTGTTTTTCTGTTGCCATAGAGAGCAGCGCTGTTACCATCACATACCAGACACCAGCTGCACCCATAGCGTGACCCGAAGGGCTTCCTGCAAGGAAAAGAATTGGGTTTAATATTTTCTTAATTAGAGTGAAAATTGTTGAAATCTATCTTACGAATAATGTCTACCAGTCTGTTCTTCATCTATCTTGACCATAATTTACAAAATTAACTTCACGTTTTATACAATATGATCTGAAAGTACCGATTGAGCCTATAAGGTCATCAGGAAAGTGTGTACTGAGGTCACAGAGCGAGGGAGCCGAAGGCCTTTTCCCATAGACTTCTACACAACCGGAAAACTTATTCCAGCCATAGGAGTCACCCCATTACAAAGAATGCAGGTTTATGGTATTTCCACTTTGCCTTCATTTTTCAAAGCTATAACCTACAGCTCCGGAAAAAATTAAGAGACCACTCCAAAATTATCACTTTTTCTGATTTTGCTATTCATAGGTATATGTTTGAGTAAAATGAACATTTTTATTTTGTTCTATAAACTACTGACAACATAACTCCCAAATTCCAAATAAAAATATTTTCATTTAGAGCATTTATTTGCAGAAAATGAAAAAATTGTCAAAATACCAAAAAAGCTCCAGTGTTTTCAGACCTCAAATAATGCAAAAAAACAAGTTCATATTCATTTTTAAACAACACATTACTAATGTTTTAACTTAGGAAGTGTTCAGAAATCTATATTTGGTGGAATAACCCTGATTTGCAATCACAGCTTTCATGCGTCTTGGCATGCTCTCCACCAGTCTTTCACATTGCTGTTGGGTGACTTTATGCCATTCCTGGTGCAAGAATTCAAGCAGCTCAGCTTTGTTTGATA
>VUQI01012965.1:11442-29232 GCA_015106735.1 Paratilapia polleni
TGGGGGCAAAAAAAAGTTTAAATTTAGAGGGCGGGGGGTGCTGAAGTTAAACTGAAAAAGTCTTTGTGTAGAGGAAAGAGGCAGAATATGGCAAAGGGGGAAAAAACAGTCATTGTAATGAGCTGACATGGGGGCTGGTGACAACAGAAAAGAGAGACAGCGCCATGATATCATCATCTCTTTATTTAATTAAGGATGAAAGGACACTTCAACAAACACCATGCAGCACCTGCTCCCCAACTTAAAGGGACAGCTTCATAAACTGTGGGAACTTTGTTGCCTTGGTAACAAAGGGGAAAAGACTGTCTCGAAGGTAGAGGGAGAGTAAAACAGAAAACCGGGAACAGGGACTTCTGTCAAGATTTAAAGAAAGAGGGCTCGGTGGAACGTAGCGTTGCAGTGCTGATGTCATGCAAGTGCAGTGTGTGTGTGTGTCATACTTTATTGCTGACTGTCAGGAGCCGTGGGGTTTATAAGCTGTGTGATAGAAACCAGAGTCTAACAGGGAGCATGAGGCTCATCTGTGGCAGCTGTTACCTTCTGCAGACACAGACAGGCTCTGTCCCAGTCCCACACAAACAGCCATCACATCTATGTCGATCCCCTCAGACCCTGCATCTTTTTCACCTTCTTTCCCTGTGGCCTCTCCTTATGTTTTTCTCTGTCCTTTTCCTCTGTCTATGGCCAGAGGCTAGTATGACGATGTGTAAGCCACCACCATCTATCCAGCTCTGCTCACAATGACTAACCAGAACTGCTTTGTCTCTCAGCCTGGGGAACAGAGGAACTTTAATTTGGATGGAAGGTTCCATCGGCGAGGCCAGATATCAGAGGAAGGACTGATGAAGTCCTGCAGCAACAACTTGTCTTACATTTATATTGTGTACACAACAGATACACACACAGCACTGTGGTACATCTTTCCAATTGGAAAAATAAATACTAAACTTTGTATTTCTATGGCGATACAAAGTAGTTTAAAGAAAAACCTACAAAATAAACCTGCTTTACCAGATTACTTTTGGCCACTTGATAATGGTGGAAAAATGACATGTTACAGCTTCATAAAACGATATGGACAGCTTGCTGGGAAACGGTTAAGTATTTTCCACACATACAATTTATTTGGGCACGCTGCCCAGGTATTTAAACACCCCCCAAGTATATTTGGTGACTCACTCGAACATTTTTTTTTCTATTTTTTTAATCCATGTGAGCTAGCCCCGACCCTTCCCGTCTTGTGATTTGCTCCCGGCTGGCTCACCAGCGAGGTCCATGTGGTGGCAGTCCTGGATATGAATTAGCTGCTTCTACAGAGAGGATCTCATCTTGGATGGGAGATCACATCAATAGTCCTCCATCTGCTATAGAGATCCACTGCAAAGTGAAGAGCCACTTTAACCAGAACCTGCAGCGGGACTTAGATTCAATCCACAGGAGGAGACTCACTGAAGAAGCAGCTGATTATATTGCTCAGTTTTTTATTTGTTACTAAGTACTTTGCACTGTGGGAAACACTGCTGCTTCTTATTTAACACTTTATTTACATTTTTACAGTGACAAAGTACAGTTTATGGAAAAAGCATGAAAGAAGACAAAAAACAGCCACTGTTATATCAATGGAGGTGTGTCTGGTCTCCTTAAACTCGTGGCCCAAGGCTCCAGGTGCCAATTAAGTGCTTTTCCTGTTGTTTACAACTGAAGACACCCTGGAGTGTTAAAATCAATCCTAATGTACAGCATAATGGGAATAAAACAAATCACACAGCGCTATAAAACAGAAGGCACATTTTAGACTCGATCTTTCCTGTTTCTCTCTCACACTGACATTTATATGCATGTTTGTGTGTCGTAAAGACATGTACATGTGGGGCGGTTTACTTATATTTGTAGTGAACAAACCAATCCATAATTGGCCTCAATGACCCAAAACCATAACCACACTGCATGGCTCATTAGTTTGATGAACATGATCGTTATCCTAATCAATAACTGACCAGCTAATGAGCCAGCCAACCAAGCATGGGAACAAAAAGACATCAACAAATGATCCACAATGCAAGCATACAGCTGGAGCTTTATTACACACACTTACTGTACAAAGTTATTTATGTTCTTTTACTGCTCTGGAAAAAGCTAGCAATGTACTCCCAGTGTCAAGGTGAACGGTTTATTTTTATTTTAGGATACTTCAGCCAGCCTGAGCAATAACCTTGGAGTATAAGAGGAGGTATGACATGACAAATCATGACTCAAAGGTACAGCTTTAAAGTGCTGACACTGGAGAGTAAATCCATGTGAGACAGGAGGGGTTCGTACTGTCTTTCAAGCAGCACAAACACAGAATCGCAACAATCCAAAACTATAAAACATTTCTGCATATAAGAGAACAATTGTCACAAAATCCTTCAGTGTCTCCACATACACACATTATGCAGATATTTGACTAGTTTCCTATTCAATTTCTTTTTTAGGCTCAAAGTCTTAGAGTGCAGATCCTTTGTTTATACTGTGGCTAATATTGCCTTTCTATTATCAGTGCTTGTAAACCAGGCCGCAGCTGAGAACACGTGTGATTTAACATGAACTTGTGTGAGCTCCACCAGCAGCCACAAAAAGCCACAGATGTGTGTGTAGTATAAGAGTCTGGGAGGGGAAAAGACACAAGGAGAGCTTGTGAGTGCGTTTGGGAGAGAGCAGATGAGTGATTGAGAGTGTGAGTAAGAGTGTGTGAGAGAGAGAGAGGGAATGGAAGTGTCAGTGAATTAGCTTTTGAATGAGTATGTGTGCATGAGAGAGAGAGAGAAAGGGCGGAGGAGAGTCAGCGATTGAGTGAGTGAGTGAATAAGTTTGGCAGTGAGTGAGGGAGGGAGAGATCGAGGCAGAGGACAAGTGATGACCAGCAAAAGAGGGAGAGGCACTGTGTGCCCGTGCGTGTATGTGTGCGTTATGTGAAACATTCATCTGGAGGGTTTGTGAGTTATCCATCGGTCTACAGACAAGGCACTGGCCAACTATATGCCAGATAATGCACTTTGCATAATGGCTAGGATATCAGCATACATTACCCTGACACACACAGCAACCCAATACAGCCAGGCTTAAATATTTAAGAGGGGCTCGTGCTGTGCTGTTTGGGCAGTAGTCCTCTGTGCATGTGTATATCTTGTGTGTTTTGGATGCGAGACAAATGTTTCCAGCCCAGGCCATGTGGAAAATTGCCTCCTCTCTTCCAATTACATAGGGGGAAAAAAAAATCTTCTCAAGCTTTCTGTATCCATCCCTGTGCACAGGACACACGAGTGACAACACACCACAGACTCAGCACTGCTCAGTGCAGAGCATTTGTTCAAATTTAAAAAGGCTGCACTAATGCCCCATAATCAATACCGTGATTCAAACTGAAATATATTGGCCACTTAGGTGACATTACATTTTACATGGAAATAAGTTATTTAAAAGTAAATGAATGAATGTTGGTATGCATCTACTCTTTGGTTCTTCAATACTTCATTTAATTACTGCTTTGCTGATTGCACCTCTGTCACCACAGATTCACTTTGCCACACTGCATGTCACAGACCATCTTCACACTGCCTCCATGTGTGCTCTGGAAGCTCTTACGAAACCCTTGTGGACAGTGGAGGTGACGTCGCCTGTGCTCATTTCTCCCTGATATTGATTTTGGCAGGCACAGAAGCAAAAACTGACAGAAAACTAAATTGCAGTTTAAGTGTTTAAATGTATAGTGACTGGATTGTCGAACGAGCACGCGTACCAGTGTAACGATCAGAGCAGAAGGAAGATGTTGGATCATTAGCACTGGTCACTTTTTCTGTCGTGGAAATGTCAGCGTGTTCCAGGGCTGCTTGCTTACTCATCATCACCATCACTCATCGAGACAGTTAAGTGTACTGACACACACTTCTCAGAAGTGGTGCAGTGAAATTCAGAAGCTAACCGCACGTTCCATTAAGTCACCTAAAATTTTATGAGCAGTGATAGGGACTATGTCAGGACATGGAGGGCATTTCACCTAGATTAAAAAGGGACAGGTCAAAGAGCAGGGGAGAGGAACCGAGGGGGTGGGCGGTGGGGGTGTGGAAGGGTGCAGCTATTTCAGGCTTTTACAGGCAGGGCAAGTTTATACTGTATGTATAGGCACATTTCATACACAAAGGCCATTCAAAGTGATGTGCATAATGCATTACAATGTTGTTAACCATTATAATGCATTTTAAGAGAAGAAAAACAAAGAATGCAAAAGATAGTATAAAGTATAAAATAGACATATTTAATAAAAAATACAGACAAGTTTAAATCAGAATTTAGAAAAAAATTAATATTAGTAGCATATTCATTAAAAGCAGCATGAAAAGAACAGTCTTTACCTTAGTAGGAAAAAATGACTACAGTCAGAGCAAATCTAAGTGCCAGTCAGGGCTGATTTTAGCAGCAGGCAGCAAAATGGCTAAAAGCCACTTAGATTAAACTCTGGGCTCGAGTGACTGACCAATCCCTGCAGATCTGAGGCCCCGGCCAGTCTCCTACACATTCCCATTATATCTTGGGCCCAGAATATTGAGTCTGATTGACATTAAGCATTAAGTTAATTTATATTTTTAAGGAAGGCCTTTCACTGCTGTTTGGGAGCTTGTGAGAACCTTTGGCGTCAAAATACTACCTCCATACAAAGTTACACAACAAGGGTATAGGAAGAAAATCATTTTACAAAAGGCATTTGATCAGAGGTCTTGAATAAATAAAAGAAAACTCAGTCTTTCTTGTGATTCAGGTTCAATACACATTTTATGGAGTTCTTTGTAGCAGTGAAGAGATCATTCTTAGGAACGTAGATGTCTTCTGAATGGCTTTTTATAAGGATCAATGTGACTGCTACAGTAGCAGAAGAGGGAAAGAAGGAAAGAGATTTCTGTATGTACTGAAAGAGATTTCAGTACATATGGGTGAGGTTTCATAGTTCAATAGTACACATTTCACAAGAAATGAGGTTAAAGCAAAGTGCTACTGAGTTTAAAAGCAAGTTCATTGCCTTAAAAAATAACTGTAGTCATACTGCTGCATTGTAAAATGTATGGTGTTGTATGACTCAGTTGCTCACTGAAGTGACATGACATAACTCCTTGTTATATAACTAAGCAAACCCAAACAGTGCTGATGGCACTGAGTGGGATGGAGAATAAAAGAGTTAGGCAGGAAGACTTACTTACCAGCTTCACAGAAATGCATACATACAGTCCAGCAAAGAGGTGGTGGGGACGCACTGTGACACTTCTGTCTTTATCAAAAGGAACAGAGGTACATTTCTCTTGTCAGTGTTTATTTTCAGCACTGTTATCCTCCTTATTTCATGTTAGCCTACTAGCACTAATTATAGAGCTGGAAAGTTACTGTAAAACTCCGTGCTGCAAAGCAACATGACTGACACTTGTGCTCTCCGAGCATTTCGTTTCTGTTATCAGCAACACCCACAGTATGGACAGAGTCACAATATGAGGTTTCCTTCATTTTTTCCTCCTTCTGTTTTTTTTTTTAAATTTATTATACCGTTGGATAAAATGATTATCAGTTGTTGAAGCTTTTAGACTAACTACAGTAACATACTGAGTTGTCTTCAACTCAGCTAATATTATCTGTCTGTTACCCGTCTCTCTTCTTCTAGGCTCACCTCTGAGTGTGGTGCACAGAGAGCAGAGGAGAAAAGAAAAACTCTTGCAACCTAAAATGATAGCTAAACACAGTGGAGCCTCTCACACTGTGCTAAATTGGGCCGACCTCCCTACAAGACAGTGATAGGAGAAACACTGTGATGACACAGTGCACAGTCGTCAGCAGGCAGGAGCACTATCAACACTTCTACTTACAGACAAACCAAAGAATACAAATAAGAAGCTGTGTTTTTTAACGCATGAGTCTTGTCAATTTCAAGAAAGTTCCAAAATACACATATCCAATCTGTCAATGCCTATACATCCAAAAAAATCTGTGCAAAAATCTTGAGCCACTCTTCATTTCTTTGTGTGTTGCTTTCAAGGAGCCAGACCTTCTTGTAATTGTTTAAAGTGGTCTTGAGCAATAGTTCTCCAGGCTTTCTGAAGGTCTTTCAAAGTTTTTCTTTGGACATTGGCTGCTTTTTCATTCATTTTCAGTCCAGTGTTTGTTCCTGACCATTTTCAGAGGAATGTTTTATATTTGTTAAGCCACTTAACAGTGACCTATGAATCATTCAAGCATTAAAAAAAGGCACCAAACTCAAGGGATGAACCAGTGTTGTGTCTACACGTAACAGACAGCTTAGCAAAGAACCAATTTTAAATTGTATCTTTATACACTAGCAGCATGTTGCAAAAACACGTCATTTGCTCATATTTCTTTAGTTGAAGCTAGGAAAATGCCAAAGAGAACACAGTTTGACAGGCATAAAGTAATATTTTTGAACATCAAGGTGATTTTATCCAATAAAGAACTATTAGCTGAAAAACTTGGCATGGTGTGTAGTGTGTCCTTAAAAAAAATTGAGGAAACTGGACAAGTGGAGGACAAAAGAAGAAGGGACAGGCCTAAAAAACTATTTACAGCAGATGAACAGTATCTGAAAGTCATGTCCTTAAGAAATAGGAAAAAACCCAGCAGAGACCTGACACAGGACCTGAGAGATGCATCTGGCGCATCATTTGATCCATCTACTGTTCATCAAAGCTTCATCAGACATGGTCTCAATGGGAAGGTGGCTGTCAATAAGTCATTCTTAAAGAAGGGAAAGGCTGAGGTATGCCAAATTACACAAGAACTGGACTGAAAATCAGTGGCAACAGGTCTTATGGAGCGATGACTCCAAATTTGAAATTTCTGGTTAAAATCGTAGTCAATATATACGGAGGAGAGAGGTACAACAGTGAGTGTTTACAGCCATCTGCAACACACGGTGGGGGCTCTGTCATGGTTTGAGGCTGCATTTCAGCCGCAGCGGTACACCATCAGTCATGGATTGGCCTCCCCATATCCTGGACCTCAACATTAGTGAAGCAGTGTGGGATCATCTTGACAGAGCATGGAACAAAAGGCAGCCAACATCCAAAGAAGAGCTTTGGGATGTCTTTCAAGAAGCCTGGAGAATTATTCCTGAAAACTACTTAAAGAAATTACAAGAAAGCTTCTCTAAGAGAGTTCAGGGTGTGTTGAAGAATAAAGGTGGTCACACCAAATACTGACTTTCAAGCTTGTTAGAATTGTACAAACTCTGTTTTTGCCTTATATACTGGATTTCTGTGTACATTTACACATTTCAATAAACTGCTGCACTTACCCATTTTCCTAGCAAAATATAAAGAAATGAGGGGTGTCTCAAGACTTTTGCACATAAATGTGTATGTATGTATGTTTCCAAGAAAACGTTCACAAGATAAGTACATATGAAACCAAGTACCAAAAGTCTCACAGCGCAGGTAGAAGTACTGTTGCTTAGCAGGTCTAACTGGGATAATGGATGGTTCACAGTTAATGCAGATCTCAGAGGAGGAGACAGTACAAACATAGCACAAAGCGAAATGCCCTGGGAGCAGATGCAGACACACTGCAATACGGATATACACATACACGAACAGTGGAGTATTCCCTTCAGCTTATGCTAAACCTGTGAAGCATAAGTAATGTTTGTAAAAACCAAAACAACACATAAACTGTCCCTGGCCACTGTAATAACTGTGGCCTGAATGTCAATGATGGATCGCACATATTCATAGAATTCTATTGCTTTTGCTTTAGTAGCATACACTGTAATGAGAGGAACCAATATTTCATATTTATGCCTTGAAGAACAGTGTGCAGCCAAGGCAAGTCCCTTTGTATATCATAAGAGTGAAGTTTTTTTTTTCTATACAAGAGAGAATCCCATGCATTTTTGCAAGTTATGAAAAAATTATAACGGGGTGAGTTGGGCACTGGAATAAGCTGAACAAGAACAATAATAAAAAAACAAAGCACACATGAAAGATTCATAAAAGGCTTTGAGGATAATCTTTTATAATCCAAATACAAAAGTAAAATTTTATTAACTGATATAGGAAATTCTATTGAAATGTTAACAATTTACTCTAAATTTACTTTGCATTTGTTTTGTGGTATTATTACTCAATCCAAAGTTTTCTGACTAACCAAACAGCATCATGGGTAACACTATTTGTATAACGCCAACACAGGCAACTGTGGCACAGCCAGTTCACTGCACGAACTAGCAGGTGGTTCTGAACAAACAACAGGTGTTCGAAATGAAAAAAGAAAAGAAGTAGCAGCAGGCAGTGATACATGTTCATGGTGCAGTGGCATAATAAAGATGCAACTTAATTGGAGGATCATGAATAAGCACCATTCTCCTCTCTTTTTTCTTTCCCTCTCTGCTCATTCTACTTTCGCATCTAAAAAAACTTCCCGACCCCATTGCAGGCTGCTTTCACTGGCTTAAAATGACATTGGTGGAGCTGGGTGACCTGACCCTGAACTCTCCAGACTGTTCTTCGTAGCTACTTTCAGTTACTGCCCTCAGTCACAACCAGCCAGGAATTATCCAACACTTGATTTCCCCACCAGGAAGAATTTATTTGCAGTTATGCATTTGGCAGGGGAGACGTTTAGCTCACTTGCCTGAGCCTTGCATATAAACCCTAAAACTATTACCATATGCTTTCAAAATTTCAACTAGAGCCCTGACCCCTGTAAAACACGGGCAGTCCTCAAAAGCACATCAGTATTCCAAGGCTTGATGGGGTCATCATTAATCTGCTGTAGAGAAGATGATGATGCCGCCAGTGGGAGGGCATATATCTCACGCAGCTATTGGAAGGGGCTTGCTCCCTGACAAAAGAAAAGGCTATTAGGAGGTGAAAAGGTTTGACGTCTTCATGAAGCTCAGGCCCATAGCAATTAAACTGTTATTACAATGTCAATGATTGTGCTACAGGCTATCACACTTGCACTGTCCCTAGATATATGCAGAGGCAGCAATTTGATCTAAGCAATTAGAGGTTGATAGAAATGCTAAGATGAAGTGTGCCTGCACTTCTGCTCCTCCCGTCCCATTTTTATTCTGCTCAGCCCCTCCCTCTCCAGGGCCCAGCCATCAGTTTCACTCCCCTTCCCATCTCTCTTTCTCTCACTCTCACCCCTGAGTCCTGTCTCATTGACCCTACATGTCTCTCTGCATTCCTGTCTCAGTCTCTCTCAAGTGTACTTGGCTTAAGACAGCTTCAGAATTTTCTTTCATTCAGTGTGTAACCCTTCCTCTGTACAGTTCTCCATTTCGGCCTGGAAGTGGTGAAAATAATGGAGACACTAAGGAATATGTGACTAACACTGCTGATGAAGACAGAGGTCAACTTTTTGCTTCAGAACAGAGTTAGGATAACTTCTATTGTTATTATCTTCTCAGCCTTAAATCCTGACCCTGTAGTCTGATTCTTATGAGCACTTGAGCATCAAGGTCAGATCTTAGTCATCCTACATCTCTTGTTCCCTATGGTATTACACAACATTCACCAACTTAAGCTACTTCCACATTTAGTGTACATTATACTAGATTCATAACTGATTGCATCACTTCCATCTTACAGTCAAATCACTCATCAATCAGCTGTTTGAAGGGATAATATAAATATAAGAGCACTACAGTTGAAATGGCTTACACTCTGCACAAAGTTAAAAAATAACTAAAGTCATAATAATGACAGATCTAAGAAATGTACAGTAAAACAAAATTGAGCCAAATGAATCTGTTATGTGACCAAAAAGGGAAAAGAAAAACATTTCCAGGAACAAAATTCTAGATAACATGTAAAGATTGTGTAAAATAAACATAATGGCATTCCAACTATAATTAAATACTCATTACACTCAATGAAAAAGTATGACACAAGTTTATTAATTACTTTGCTGCTCACAGTGATACACAGATTTATGGTGGATACATGACATGTTATTTGCAGCCCATCTAATGCATTCCATTATTTGTTCCTTCACTTCTGTTAGGCCCCAGTCCCACAAACCTAGAGACTGGCTAGTGACTGCCTGGCAACCGCTGGTGGCTAGGAAAAAAAATGAGTATTCCCCGACTGGTTGGCGTATGGTTGCGGGAGCTTGCTGGCTGTTGCTAGGTGAAATTGGTCACAAAGAGGTCTGTGGTGCTGCACCGAAAACCTCCTTGCGATTGCTTTTGTTGTTAGCAGATTGCAGAGGTCGTCTGTAGTTTGTATGGAAGATGCCAACTTGTCTGCAAACACCCACCAGCTACTCGCTGAGTGGTTGTGAAACGGAAGAGTGCACCACAAACTGGAAACGGAGACCGTTCGCCTTCAAAGTAAACGTTGGATCTTTTGAAACATGTTGGTTTCAGCGGTAAGGCACAACTTTTACTTTGAGGGCAAACGGTCTCCGTTTCCAGTTTGCGTCACTATTTTTAGTTTCACTACCACTTGCTGGTTAGTTAGTGGGTGTTTACAGACAAGTTGGCTTCTTCCATGAAAACTGTGGTAATCTGCTAGCAACTAAAGCAATCACAAGGAGGTTTCTGGTGCAGCACCCTCTTTGCGACTGATTTCAGCCAGCAACCACCCGCCAACCATTTGGGGTATACTCATTTTTGGTTGCCAGGCAGTCACCAACCAGTCTCTACACCTGTGTAACTGGACTCTTTTGAAGGATTTACTGACCACAACAGCAGGAGTTACTGTGGCTTATCATCAGGCTGTACTAGACACCTAGACGGGAGTAGCTCAGACAACTTTGGGCAAGCAGGAGCCTTTAAGCTCTTGTAGTAAGCAAGAGAGATGGCAAACTGGCACACACCACAGGTCACATGGCTCAGAATGTTCTCTGAATGTTCTCCATCAGACGCCTCAGGCCGTTACAGCAGAACTCCACACTGACAGTCTCATTCATGGTGAACAACCTGATGAAAAAAATTACAAGAATTCTCCGGGTCTGCTTCTCACCTGACACATTGCCTATGGGCTTGGAAACTCAAAACTGCTCGTGGTCGGAGACAGTGCACAGTGTAAGGGGTCAGAATGGGACTTTCAGGGAGCAATCTAAAATGTCCTGATTTTTATGGACCTGTTCCTAGAATTTTTTGATCATACCTCATAGTACCTTAGTTACAGAAAAAGTGTCATATAGGAGAAGCTTGCTTCAACAGTACACGACATTCTTTCTGACAAACCTAGACAGGACCTAAAAGGCTCTAAAGTTTTTGCCACAACTGGTCCTGAGGCCTTGGTTACTCAATTAAGGGAAGTCAGGTGCTCATCAGCCTGGTTGACTGGGCTGGTCCCATTCTGTCAGTCAGCTTGTCTTTTTACTAGGAACCTGATACATAGTGGTAGATAAGACGCCAGCTAGGGTAGAGCAATCCCACCGAACCGCCATCTCAATATTTCTATTTTCTAATCAAGGCCTTGCTAAGCCTTCAACAGTACACAACCTTTTTTAAATAATGTCTTCACTAGTTCAGTCTTTAAGTTACTCTATCCCTAATACTTTTTTCTAGCCATCTCTTAGATCTTTAGGCTCTTCTTTGGTTTCATATGTTTCATAACATAACGCATGATCTCTTCACTTCTCGTCACATGCTACCTTTCACTTTCTCCTTCAACATTTCCTTAGATCAACACTTCTTCCTTCCTCGTTTTTATTCCCTTACCTACCAACGTCTTATCACACCTTCCATAGAGTACTTTTTGCCAAACTAGCACACCTTTGCTGTAAAAGATCAATTTAGATCAAAACTTTTTTGTGGAATTTGAACAAGATATTTTACAATATACAATTTTCAAATAATTCTCTGTATCCTGAACCAGATGTTCAGCTTCACATGAGACAGAATACAGAAATAGTTCCCAGTCCCACCCTTCTGCTTTCTGAAAACCAGCTTTACAATGTCGAATGAACCCTTTCTTTAAGGTGACTCAGGCTTTGTGAAAGCATTTAAAGGGCCTTTTGAAAAAGCTCAAGTGCTGAGGTCCTGCTTGATGTCTGATTAAGCATTACAAGCGCTACAAGACTTTATGTAAGATACAGAGACATCAAGCGGAATCAAAAACAGGTTCAACATCCTGTCAGAAGACGTACTGTCCTGCTTCATATACACTACAATAGGTTTTAGAAGACATCCAGAGCTGTTGTCACAACAATACAAATATTCTTCACTCAGTGACAGAAATACATAGTCTGAGTTATATTTTCACTGAAATAAGATACGATTTTCACTTCAGTATCAGATCATTGAGTGCAGCTTAGGAAAGGTTGTGCTATAAGTAAATGCTCTATATGACTGTTCTGCAAGCGTCTGAAGGCAACCCGTGGTCCTGTATTTGGGCCAGCAGAGATCATAGGTCAGCTTGCCAGCGTGAAAATGGCACTGATAACAGTGACTCCAATTTCAAAGCGGCAACTTGACCCTCTTGTCTATGCTTGATGAGTCAGGGTAGTTTTAAGACCATCTCATCTCGTGGCCTGTGCTCCTCGCTTAGTGACAGGCTCAGGAGGGTGTGCATGCGCCATGTGTGTCAGCATTAGCCAAGTGAGCGATCTCTGTGTCATCATCCTCTGCCGCAGTAAGCGAGCTGGCAACGCCTACTTGGTGCCCACTTGACAAAGGCCTCGGTTGGCACCTGTCAGTCAGTGAGCGGCCAAGTGTGGCGCCCTCCATTAGCCTGGCTGACAGCCGTGGACCTGGGGCATCACTCACTCCTTCGCTTCATCGGCTTTACGCCACCCTGCCAGCGCTTGCTAAGGGCCTTTCAGCAGCACATGCCCGAACGCATGAATGCTAACCCACACACATCCTTGCTAAGAGCCATCCACCTTGGACTCTGCCAGAAAGTGGTGACGAAATCAAATCACCATGACAACTTAGACCGACTCTGACATCTGCTCCCTACTGTCACACCGTCTTTCTCTCCCTCCCTTTCGTGTGCCCTCCCTCCTTTGCTTTCAGGGCATCTTTTCATCTATCCCTTCATTTCCTCCTTCACCCCAATCCCTCTTGTCTCGCTCAAAGGTCCATGGTTAATTCATGTAGTACTTGGCTTTGGGACTGGTAGCCAGTAGGTAGTCATTTCACTGATTCAACTTGGCCGAGCTTCAAGGTTGAATAGGGCACTTTTTTTTGTTTGTTTTTGGAGTGGCCTATAAGGGATTAAAGATAAAAAGATCTTTGATCTTCAGTTAAAAATAATCTAGGTGGCCTAATTAGGTAAAAAGAAAGGTCTCTGCAGTGCAGCAAAGTCTTGCCCCTGCTTGCCTCCTGTATTTACTCAGTAGCTCATGGCCACAAAGGTACTTTTCAATCAATAATTGGCTTCTCAAAATTCATACCACCTCTCAGCAGTGCGTGCATACCTATGTAATGCCCCCACAACTCCGATCTCCCCTCTCTCTGTGAATTGATACATTTCATTGGCCAGTAAACATCTCTGTCATTGATGTGGGATCTCATGTAACACATGTTAAGGCTCCTCATGGGACTGTGTGACTTAAATAGTCATGTTGTCAGTGCACTTAAGCACTTCAGAGCAGTGCAGCAAGAGTGTTAACTTGTACTGATGTAACCAGTGTTTCCCACAGATTTAGATTTTCTTTGTAAAGGAGGGCACATGCATATACAGTATGTGAAAATGGCTGTGCCCCACAAAAGGAGCTGCGCACACACCTTTTTAAATAAATTATTAAGTAATACCATTTATGAGGTGCTCTTCTGCAAATATTTTATTCGCCAAGTACTTCATGACATGTGCTGGTTATAGTGGCCCTTATAAAGGCCCTCCAGCCCTCCAAGTACTATTGCCAGCTGCAGTTCAACAATAGTGGACTCCAGTAGTGGAGTTCATCTGAACATGGGAGCCTCTCTAAGAAACAGCTGAATGATATTGAGCACCACCACAACAGTGACCTCGCCGGCAAGCCAGCTGGTGAGGAAACATGAGATGGGAATGGCCGGCGCTTGTTAGCAGCAACTGAATAGTCAAAATAAGAAAAAATGGGTTTTCCATTAAGGAATCAATAATGAATAACACTATTCTCGCAGACCAATAGAAAAATCTAAAAAAAATGTTAACATGAGACACCAAATATGTCTGAGCGTTAATACATGGGAAATCCTGTGCGACTCCAAAAACACTAAATCAAGGTGTCCTGGTAGGTCCTTTACAGACATTTGAAAGGAACGTATGAACCTAAAAAGGATATGTAACAAATGTAGTAGGTAATAAATCAAGGAGTCACACACATTTTCTCATCTCTTAGAATGCATCCTCTGAGAACTTTTACTGTGTTTTCAGTGGAGAAGATAACCTGCTATAACCTGAGCTCCAAACTATGGTTTAATGACATAAAACTACAAAAAGGAAGCAGCTATTGGAAGTACTATGAAAACAAGTTTAGCTTAGCTGTTTGTGAAGAGTCATTTTGACTTCCACAATGTGTCATTACAGTGTGTACAACTGCAAGACTTCAATCAGCACTTCAAGTGTGTATTTAAGTGTACTCTGTGTGTATGCTGGTGCATCTGAGCCCCATCCTGTCCTGTCCGATCAATGGGAATATGTGTTAATGAGTGTTTACTCCACGGCTGACTGGACCATCAGGGTCCAGGGCTAACCTCCTCTGTCTGCTGCAATTACTGACGCGATACATCCTGCCCGTCTGCCACACATACACACGCAGAGACACAGACACACACACAAACAGAACACATATTTTCACCACCCCTCAACCCAGTGAAATATAAAAACACATACTTTAAAGGGCCAATGAACACGGTAAAATATCTGATTATTGGATTCATATTCACCACCCATGCATATTCATTAAGCTTCATCGTGCTCAAAGTACTGTATGTAGAACAACTTTTCATACCGTAAAAAGAACTAATTCAGGTGACTAAAAAGTCCTAAATATACTAATTTTCATATTAAGTGTGTATACAGTATTTATACCTTAAACACATCATTTCTCACAGCTCCAAACAAGCACACATGCACACAACTGTAATGGTGCTAGAGTCAGATAAAATAAAACATTGTATTTTTTTTTTAAACAAGTACATAAAAATGTGAAGATGTCAGTATCTGTCTCTGCTACAACCACGCTCACTGTGCGTCATGTCCCTGAAAGCTACTCAAAGTCCCTTTCAAATCATTCAAAACATCTTGCAGCGTCATTCTTCAGTGTGTGTCAATTTTCTGCGCTGGTGACAGAGAGAAGAAAACTAAAGAGAGAGAGATAAAGTAAAGTAAGAAAACATGATAGGATCACAGAAAAGGACAGCTAAAAATAAATAAATAAATAAATAAATCTGTGAATGGTGTGTGCGTGTGGTGGAGGGGGTTAGCTACGTGCATATTCCAAAAGCTGTCAGAAGGAAAATCGATTTAGGTGTCGATTTGTAGACTCAACCTGTGGGTTACAGCAGAGCATGGCAGAAAGCACATCTGTGTTTACTGTATCAAACAAACTGAAAAGCCACCTATAGGTGTGAAATTATTAAAGGCAGTGAGAATGAAAGGAGATAAGTGTTCACTGGCTTTTTTCCCCCTCCTTTCTTCTGGTTCTTTATATTTACCAGCTGTCTATCCAAAAGGTTATCGCTGGCCATTACCATTCAGCCTCGCTGAGGTCTGGCCATCGATACCCAGCGGCACAGTGTAAATGTCAAAATATGGATGGCTGAGTGGCTGTTCTGGCCATAAAAATGAGGAGCTGCTCAAACATGCCGGCCTAAGGGAACATCTCTGCAGGGTTTAAACCACAGACTGGTACTAACAGAGAAAACAAAACCAGTGTCATGAAACTCAAACCACTCTGTCTTTCTCTGAAGTAAATATTCTGAGATGAAGACATGTTTTATATGGGGGTGGCTGTGGCTCAGGAGGTAGAGCGAGTCGTCTACTAATCGGAAGGTCAGTGGTTCGATCCCTGGCTCCCCTAGTCTGCATGCCGAAGTATCCTTGGGCAAGATACTGAACCCCACGTTGCTCCCGATGCATTCATCGGAGTGTGAGTGTGTGTGAATGTTAGTAAGCACTTAAGTGTAGATAAAAGTGCTGTATAAATGTACGTGTGACTGGGTGAATGTGGCCTGTAATGTAAAGCGCTTTGAGTACACAGAAACTGAGTAGAAAAGCGGTATATAAGTACCAGTCCATTTACCATATGTTGGTTCAAGTTATTTCAGTGTAAACAAAACTTTAATTAGAATTTTTAATGTTTCTGTATTTGACCAATACAAAGGTTAATTCTGGCCTTAGAGTAGGCTAAATAATACTGGCATGTTTATCTGACAGTCGCAAAATAATGACAATGTCAAACTAGTGGCAGTAGAGCTTCTGCACACCTGAGTCGCATGCTTCTCTTTTGTGTAGGACTACTTTTTCCACACAGAACATTGATCAGGAGTCAATAAGTAGTGTTTCCCAGGATGACTGCTGTGGGTGGCAGGCAGTCAACCACCAGGCTCCTCATAAATCATCTCTCAGACCTCAGACTTGCAGAGGTTTGGGGTTAGGGTCTGTCCATCTTTGGTTTTTGATGAATTAACAGTTGTTGGGAAGCTTATAGTAAGCTGCATGTGAGGCTGGACACTAAGGAAGGAGAAAAGGACTTGTATTGGCTAGGCAGAGAGATCGAGCTGGAAAGGATGTGCAGCAGGTTAGGGTGATTAAGGATAGAGATGGAAAGGTACTAACGAGTGAAGAGAATGTGCTGAGAAAGTAGGAGTACTTTGATGAGCTGATGAATAAAGAAAATGAGAGAGAGGAGAACAGATGGAGGAAAGTTAGTGAATCAGGAAGTGCAGAGGATTAATAAGTGAGGGCAGCTATGAGGAGGATGAAGAGTGGAAAGGCAGCTGGTCCAGATGACATACCTGTCGAGATATGGAGATGTCTAGGAGAGAGGGCAGTGGACTTTCTGACCAGATTGTTTAACACAATCTTGGTGAGTGAAAGGAGTGCCTGAGGAATGGAGAAGAAGTGTACTGGTACAGATTTTCAAGAACAAGGGTGTAGTAACTACAGAGGGATAAAGCTGTTGAGCCATACCATGAAGCTGTGGGAAAGAGTTGTTGAAGCTAGGTTAAAGAGAGAGGTGACGATCAGCGAGCAGCAGTATGGTTTCATGCTGAGAAAGAGCACTACAGATGCAATGTTTGCTTTGAGAGTGTTGATGGAGAAGTATAGAGAAGGTCAGAAGGAGTTGCACTGTCTTTGTGGATCTAGAGAAAGCAGATGATAGGGTGTCAAGAGAGGAACTGTGGTACTGTATGAGGAGTGACAGAGAATGGTAAATGGTAAATGGACTGGTACTTATATAGCGCTTTTCTACTCTATGTGAGTACTCAAAGCACTTTATACTACATGTCTCATTCACCCAATCACACACACATTTATACAAGCACTTTTTTCTACACTTAAGTGCTTTTCTAACATTCACTCACACATTCACACTCCGATGAGCACATCGGGAGCAATTTGGGGTTCAGTATCTTGCCCAAGGACACTTCGGCATGCAGACTGTGGTAACCAGGAATCGAACCAGGAATCGAACCACCAACCTTCCGATTAGTAGACGACCTGCTCTACCTTCCTCCACAGCCACCCCCAAGAAGTATGTGAGGGTGGTGCAGGACATGTATGAGGACAGCAAGACAGTGGTGAGGTGTGCAGTAGGAGTGACAGATGGGTTCAAGGTAGGGGTGGGATTACATCAGGGATCGGCTCTGAG
>VUQI01012978.1:5085-27179 GCA_015106735.1 Paratilapia polleni
AAAGCATGTGCTATCAACTCGATTGTAAAATGCTTTTCTTTGGAATCATTATTTTCCAATAGACTGAAGGCTGGGCAACTTCATGGGTAAAGCATCTTAACACGGAGGCAGGTCAGTGCTTTACAGAGGGTAAGAAATGGGTATGAAATGCACTGCAATTATTAATGAACACAAGTAAAAGAATAACAAACTTAACTAATGTAGAATAAAAAGACCACCAAAAAGCAGATAAAATGTATATAGACAAAAATAACTGGACCCAGAAATTCATCTTCTTGAGTCACAGTGTGGTAATAACATTAAACATTTTTAAAACATTAAACAATCCAAGTGATGAAATTTTTTTCCTAGATACCAAAAATAACTTTTGAAATTTTTTATATTTTATTTGTTGAATTAGCTGTTGCATTGATCTGTGGGGTGTCAGATTCATCCCACTGAAAGTTCCCAAATATGTAAAGTGTGTGACCTCAATGATAGCACTGACACTGTTAAAATAAGACCTGAATGTAGAGCAAATGACTTTTTAAGATATTTTTGCAGTGCTTTTGCCCTGAATTACAAAAGCAATCTGTAGGTTTTGTAGTGTAGACTGCATGATTTAACATATTTATTTACTGTCGTGTAGGTGAGTCACATGATGGTGGCTCTACTTCATTAGGCAGCATAAGTCTGCTTAAAAAAACAAATGTGCAAACCAAGGCCACGTTACTGAAGTGTCTTGCAGAATCACTAGCCCCTACTTATCCTAGGGGTGCTGCTCTGTGTCTGACCTCCAACTTCTAACCTCTTCATAGAAGGTGAAGCAAGAAAAAAGAATCTGACAGGGATCAATAAAGTGTCACGTTATTATCATCATCATCAGTGCGTTATTATTTTCCAGCAGGCAGATCTGTGCTTTCATTTCCTGGTGAGAGGGAGATATGAGACACAAATGATGAAAGGGGTGAGCAGGGAGCGTAAAACACCTGACCGAGCAGTTAAGAGCTTGGATGGCTCCAACAGAAATAGATTGGTTAGGTTGTAAAACTCACTGATCCGTGGTCGGTATGTTTGACTCTGTCATATGTTTCACATCCCCTCGCCTTGCAGAAACTACAGTGATTCTAATACTGTCAAAGCTGCTCACATATACATCATGTTATATTTAGATGCATGTTCAAAAGACCTTACTAAAATGAAATTTTCTTCAAAGGTAAAATGAGCTTTAAATCCCAAAACGGTTTTGAGGAATGGCTGCAAATAGGTGTCTGAAGGCCATGTACAGTGAGTGGAAATACAGGGCAATACCAGGAATCTTAATAAAAAAATATATCTAATCTGCATGTGTTTTTGGATCTTTTCTGTTTGTTTTATATTATACAGATAAATATATTCAGAAGTTTGTTCACAAAGGATCTTCTTCTGTCGTGTTTCAATAGGAACATCTGTGGCTACTGCTGCCTCATCGTGGTGCTGAAACGGAGAGCTCCTTCAGTGGATCCACAAGCACGGCAACTGTCTCCCTCTTGTGATAGGCTGCACTGCAGCCACATGGTATTTTCATGGGCAATGCCAGTATATAGACACAGAGTCATGCACAGACACAGACACACCAAGAAAAAAAACCCTGAGTGTAGCAGGCTTAACTGGAGGTAAGACTAATTTTATTACTACAAGGAGGTGAAGGAACGGTTGCTTCTCTTCTTGGCCAGGACTTTCTTCAAAAGCCAATGTTTAATCTCAAAAGCCAAAGGTGAAAATTAAAAAATAAATAAATAAATAAAAAATAGTAGTGGACTTGCTGAGGTGTGTCAGACCAAGAATCACTCTTAGTGTTTTAGTATAGGTGAAGTGCATAAAGAACCTCTTTCTAGAAAATCATAAAGTACATTTAAGTTTTTAGCAGTATGAAAAAGAATGGAAAAAAAAGCCTTTTAACCCCTTCACCCCCTATTTCCCCAAGCTAAACTGAAGAAACTTCCTGGAGCTCTGCTGATGAGCTTATACTGTTGTGTGCTGTACGTGCAACAAACTTGGGGGCTGATAAATGAAGTCAACGTTAAAGTGCGACAAACTGCAGATCTTCAAATGGATGCTTGAAGCTATCAGTTCCATAGACTGTACATGAAACCTGAAATGAAATCTAACATGGCCCCAGTGCTTTGGTCCCATGTTAGATATTTGAATTATGATTGTCTCCCTCTGCTCTCGTTTCCCCTCACCCCCAACCAGTCACGGCAGATGGCTGCCCCTCCCTGAGCCTGGTTCTGCCAGAGGTTTCTTCCTGTTAAAAGGGCGTTTTTCCTTCCCACTGTCGCCAAGTGCTTGCTCTTGGGGGTCGTCTGATTGTTGTGGTTTTCTGTTTAATATTGTAGGGTCTTTACCCTACAATATAAAGCACCTTGAGGCGACTGTTGTTGTGATTTGGAGCTATATAAATAAAATTGAATTGAATTGAATTGATAGACTATTTTCATTTTTATGTTTCTACTACATATGATTCTGATGTCTTCTTTGTTACCAATGTTGTTCCTTTGCATCTTTAGTGATATTTAAGTCAAGAGACACTTGCAAAATGAAAAAAAAGAACTAGAAAAGCTTAATTAGGTTAAATAAGTGATTATTATGACATTATTATGACAATATGGGACAAATTAATTCATTTCAGGATTTTATAGCTTTAATGAAACAAAAAAAACTTGGGAAAAAAGTCATTTTAGTGGTACATTTTATCCAAAAACAGTAATATTTTGGATACTTTACGCTCTCAGTTCATATTCTTAAGCAGTTTAAAAAGACTCTTGAATTAAAGGAACCAAAAACATCTTATAGAACCAGCATTTAGAATAAGCAAGTCCATTTTTACCTGAGAGTACTATGTAGACAGACTTCTTTTTTTAACTTATATAAGGAGACCTTAGCATTTCTCTAATTACTAATTTTAGTGGAGAATACCTTCCTTTAAAGCTCTTCAATATCGTCCCAATCTTGATAAAGGACAACAAATGTAAAAATGAGAATACTTCCTGATGACAGTAGTTGCTCTTTAAGTGTTGTCCTTTGCCGGAAACAATTTTTCCCAATATGAAAATACCTTCTGTGGCACCCATACATTTAATTACCAAATGCTGTGTAGTCAAAGAGAAGATTACAGGTCCTCAGACAAACACATAACACCTGGCACTTCATGTCCCTGCTTGCTCACTTCTAAACAGACATTACACATCACCGCTGCATTTTCAAAGCTGATAGAACTTCAGTATCTACTGTCTTGTTTTTCAAATGTAATAACAATGATGCCATTAAGATTTTAATTTGTCTAGACAAGTAAAACAATCAAAAAAAATTCAAAGCTAAGTTGCAGACCTTACATAGTATGATGTGTACTTAACACATTAAATAAATTAATTCTTCAACTGATCTGTTCATGTCAGATAGAAACAATGCAAATTTCACACTCTTGCAAAATTTTTAATTGAAAGACGAATGTAAAGACACATTAAAGTATACAACAGTTCTTATGCAGGAAGAAGACACAAAGACAAAACATTTGTTGTTGTGCAACTCATCACAGTACAAACAGAAAGAACAATGACTGAAAAGGTTCAAAAGTCATAGGAAAACTTTCCAGTCTATTACATAGCAGCATGTTATGGCACGAGAGAGAGAGAGAGACAGAATGAATCACCATTAGATATGTTCTAACCCACCTTTAAACTCCCACTAAACTACACAATCACATTAATGTGGTTCTAAAAGGCCAAGCGATAAATGTCTACTTCACGTTAGACTACTTGGTCTATGACACATGATTGTTTAACAAACAATATTGATAGCCAATTTTGCAATAAGATTTGAAATCTATTTCCTTACATCAACACTGCAATCATCCCTTAAAGCTGATAAAGACATTTTTCATTCCCTATGGCTGTTTTTCATATTGCACAACATCAACCCTCTCATCATGTCTCTGAACAGTCTGTTGGCCTCAATCCCTGCTGAAAAGAGATGCCAGTCTTCCACCGTGTTTGGCATAGAATTCCTCTCCTATAAAACCACACCCAGTTCAACAAAACAGTTCAGCTCTTATTCCAGGTTGCATGAACTCACTTTAGGCCAGCAGGTGGCATGAGAAATATCATATATTTTGAAATGACTCCACCAATGTGGTTTCTTGAACATTTCACTACACCTAAGGAACCATAACCAAAGTCCATCACTGTTCCATGAGGCAATATGAAAAATTCTGCACACAATAATGTCTTATAATCCCTGAGGAGCACTGATGCTCGACTGGAAAAGATAGTGTTGGGATGAGGTCAGAGTGCGCAGTCGACCACAGTGAGGTACTGTAGACTGATTTTGCAGCTCTTAGTCGCTGGGATGCTCCGGACAGGAGCGATTCACTTCAAACCACGCGTCTATGCACCTGGAAAAGTAACAGGGGATAACAGGGAGGTTTGTTTCAGGTGGTTGGAGGAAGCCAAAAACGGAGCTGGAATTATATTTAGTGTTTGTGAACAAAATAAATTATAATAAGTTTGTCTTTATCTTTCAAAGTACTAGTATCAAAAAACCTAAACTATTATCACAGTTATACAGAAATAAAATTCACTTTTGCCAAGGTGCATGGGTCGTTTTTGTCCTCTCATTGGATTGTTTTCTTAGGCTCTCTATAGAAAAGCCGTTATTCTTGTTCTTAGAACTGATGAAGGTAATGTAAATATTATGCTTGTTTCAACTCCATATTTTTATTCTGGGTCTCCACCAGCGTATCTTGGCATGATTCCCAGTTCAAACACTTGACTTTATCTCATATCGCTTGTTATGCAGTCCCTTAGTCGAGCCTCCACGTGAAACAGGTCATGCTATCCTCGGGCTCTTTCAGGCCCCACTTCCCTCAAAGCTTTTCTGACTGAGCAACTTATGGAAGCCTGCAGAGGGGACAGCACCCAGTGGTTGTGATCATTGTTTATTTTTCTCGCTGGCTTGAAGCTTCTGAAACCAAATTGTAAAACTACTAACTAGCATAAATTTGCATTCCTAATGGGAAATGGCACTTTCTCACATCTATCTGTAGATGTTTGAGCCCAAACCTGATCTGGAATATAAAGGTGAACAGCATGAGCACCCACAGCAATGAAGATTACAGCAGGATATCTCTGTACATATTACGGTCATTACTTGCTAACTGTGGAACATATACTGTATATTTCTACATTCTACATCTGTATATTTCTATACCAATGTACTAGGTGTACATCTAGGAAAAGTGGTAAAATGCAGACTAAAGGGAAAAGTGTCTGCTGTCAGGAAATGCCATAGGTGAAATAACTCAAACGATTGTAAAGCATCCGTTGAACATCGGCTATTTTCCCTTGTTTTCAGACTTTATGCTAAACTAAGTTTTACCAGCTGCTAGTAACAACTTCATTATTTTGTGACTACTACAAGACTAAAGATGTTTTGCATTTACAGTTGTTTTTATCTTTTTCTTTTGTGGGTGGGATGCAAACCTGTCACTGCTTTGCATAGATAATCAAACAGACTACATAGTGTTGGTAATAGTAAAATTAATACTAAACTAGCTTAGCGTAAAAATTAGAAACAGGGTGAAATAGGGCTCAGTCATAGACTGTATGTAAAAGGTGGACGTAGCCACTGTGATGTCACCAAATTGAATGGCAAAGTCCCATAGTGAAGCCTAAAGGTGAGTGTTTTAACAAACGCCATCTTATCTTTTTGAAACCACACGTCACGAGCAAGGGGCAGATCTGACTTTGCCGAGGGACACTGCATGCTTATTGACTAGGGACTTGTCAATCACAAGGTACAAAACACCCTGCTTTATAGGCTTTCTGAACATTGATGAGGACCATAATTTGTAATATAACTTAATGTTTTAATTAACAAAACTTGAAACTAGCAGTTGAGCCCATAAATGCATATAGCCAGGCTAGTTGCTTTCCCTGTTTACTGAGGTCACAGAACGAGGTAGCCAAGGGTTGTTTCCCCATAGACTTCTATACATCTGGAAGTCTTTTTGCAACTACAGGAGTCGCCCTCTTATGGCTATTAGCAAAAATGCAGGTTTAGACACTTCTGTAACCTGCACTCTTCAGATCCAGATGATACATTCATCTTTTATATACAGTCTAAGGGCTCAGTTCAAAGTTAATATAATCAACCTACCAAGATCTCTGCTTAACACACTGTATGCATCAAATGGTAACATTTTTCTGGAATACTTTAGGGATTCCTTACCATTAAAATAAACAGATGGGCTAAATTTTTAGTCCATAGAAAAAAAGAAAGTACAGTATTTAACAGGGTGCAGTATTGTTTCATAGCCTGGTCTTACCCTGTTTTCAGTATTTTTGCTTAGCTGGCTTTACATTAATTTAGTCTACAGACCTAAACAGGAATGCATTATGTCTATATTCCAATCTAACTAACTACAAAAATAAATAAATAAATAAATAAAAATCAATCAATATGTGGATTGGGCAAATGACCTTTTAAGCATTAATTAGAATGTGTATTTATAATGTGTGTATATATGCTGTACAAGGTGTAAGTTCACTGTATGCATTAGTCAAAATATTTCCAGCTGGTTTTGTTTATGTGTGGGAGTGTGTGGATGTTAGCTACCCTTTATGGTAGATGCAGAGGCAAGGCAGCCTGGCAATGGTGTCTCCTTGCTCCAGCTCTTCTAAACAGATGGCACATTCCCCAGAGTCTCTGGACAGGATGTCCTCTGAGAAAGACAATACAGACAGAGACCAAATGAGCAAAGAGCTGCCTCACACACCAAACCTCATATCAAATGTTCACTTCACTGAATCCTGCACAACCATCTGTTTAACCTTTGATACCAGAATACCTGTTGTCATCTGTGCCCAGATAAGAACAGCAGAAATGTGCTGACTCCAATGGGACTGGGCTGAATGTAATTTCACTTTTCATTATCCTGTTCCTTTGTATGAAAATGTGACGGTGTAGTTTAATAGTGGGGGAGCAAGACTGAGCCTCAGATTGCCTGCATAATTAGCTGTGACACCCTCTGGTGCCAATGCCCGAGGAAAAAGAGTAACTATTGTTTGTAGGTAATGTTTGCAGTCAAATATACTTTGAAAAAAAAAAACAGACATCTGCATGCCTGTGATAAGGTAATAAACAGTGTACAGCATATGATTTGCAGATTTGCATTTATCAGTAAGAGGCATGCTACTGAGGGTGTGTGTAATTTGAAAGCCGTGTGTGTGCATAAATCCACAAATACTGCAAAACTTAACGATGAAGAAGAACCTACTCCACTTTGTTTAAATGCAACAAGCCTGGGGAGTCTCTAGCACAAAGCGTGTGCACTGACAAACTTTTTGTTTATAATTGTTTTTGACACACAAAGATGTGTTTGCCTTTCCTGTGTGTACACTACACAGATGTTACTGTGCATATTTGCATCATGCAGGTGCTCACACAAACAATCAGCATGCAGATGAGCAGACGCGCAGATGTAAGGCTGCTTTGGCTTTGATATTTTGAGTGTAACATTTCAGTGCAGTTGCACTGTTGTGGATTTGTAAAAAATATTTTAACATACCTTTTAATGACAGCTATAATTTACAGGTTAAGAGTTTACCCAGAAAACCTGTAATGATCCTTTAAAATATAAATACAGTGATACAAATTAAACTAACCATCAGTAAATAAAGTAGTAGTTAAAATAGATCAAGGTAATGATCAATACAATAATATATTTTAGTGGTTCACAATGTAGGAAAGGGGCCCCAACATAAAGCTTAGAGACTGCATGATGATTAAACAAAAAAAAAATGTTTAGGCTTTTGAGGGCAAGGCCCAAAGACATCAACTTAAACTAAGAGGTTACAAGTTAGCATTTATTAGAGCCCAACCACTATATCGACATTTTGATAAATGCCGATGTTCTAAATGTTGATACCGATATATCAGTATCGGCATTTAGAACAGCTTACTATTTTTTAATGAAATTTTTTAAAAAAGTAAAGAAGAGATGGGAGAAACACCCTTCAAGTATGTTATGAGTGTTGGCATTGCATGGTTTGTCCACCAGAGGGCACTCTGCAACTTCCCTGTTTGGAACACCACAAACAGCAACCAGTGTAAACGAGTAATCTATGACTTGTGACAACAAAACAAGATTATTTTTAAACTGCATCATCACATTATCTTAATAAGGACTCGTAAATAACTATACATAACAAATGTTAGGGAAATCTGTTTATGTTTGGTATGTCTGAAGGGAAAAAAAAAAAAAATTAAAATCACCAGCTATTGGTATCGGTTTTAAAAATCCTATATTGGTTGGGCTCTACCATTTATATTTTTTTAAGCATGAAAAGATTAAAAAACAAAAAAATAAACATGGAAAAACTGAAGTCTGACGAGGGCTCTGTTGCACCTGTAACTTGGGCTGTCACGTTAGATTTTCACTCCACAGTTACTGTGTGCATAAAAATTCACATTAACCATAGTATTGCAATATATATCAAAACATTTGGGGGGGAAAATGGTAATTAAATGGTAATGTACTCGCATTTATATAGCACTTCTCTAGTCTTACTGATCACTCAAAGCACTTTAAACTTCAAGTAACACTTAACCATACATTCATACAGTGCTTTATTCTATAAACTTCAAGCACGTTATCTATCTCACATCCATGGCCAATTTAGAATCACCAATTAACCTAACATACATGTTTTTAGACTGCGGGAGGAAGCCAGAGGACCTGGAGGAAACCCGCACGGGCACAGGGAGAACATGCAAGCTTCACACAGAAAGTCCCCAGACAGAGTCCAAACCAGAAACCTCCTCGTTGTGAGGCGACAGTGCTAACTGTGCCAACCCAACTCTTATCAGGCACATTTTTATTGTGCATTTTCTCTTTTTGGAAAATGAACTAAACTATTTTAACTAAACTTAAAATACAAGGTCTTGGAGGTGACGAGAGAGCAATTACACAATTATTACAAAATTATCATTTGTTCACTATTGACACAATATCACTGTTTCATTTTTTTTAATTATCACAATGGCCTGTAACCACAGAAAGCAGTGTTGTCACAGCAGCCTGAAGTACAGCTGTACGTCACTGCAGCACAGTGAGACATTAAAACACTAGAGCATTTTTTTGAAGTGCGGTAATGCTACTTAAGTAAAGAATTTAAATGGCCTTGCCTTTGTCATTGTTGAGCTTCAAATACCGGTTTACATGCCATTAACAAATAAAACAAGAGTAAAAGTATATAATAATTAGCAGTGGGTAAAGAAATAATCAGAATCTCCCTCTTGCACTTTCATCACTCAGTCTTACTGTTGTAGGTGAGGCGCGTCTTGCTGAAACACATGAGCAGGTGCTTTTCGATTTCATCCGACGCCATAAACTTGGAGCAAACAGGACAGTGGAAGCCTGGAGGGGAAACACAAAGAGAAAACATTGGGGACCCTGATGTGGCAGTGCATCTCTCATAACCTGTTATTGATATGTACACAAGACAGGACGTGGGACTGTTAGCTTGTGCTTAATCTTATGACCTACACGACCTATTGCCTGCATGAACTCTGTAACAATCTGCTTACTCCATACAATTTTTAGATGTCATTGCAGAGCTGCAGACTAACTGCAAACACATACGTAATCACAGATGTGATATTTGCTGCAATGCATCTATAAATCAAGTGATTAGCTGATAATTTGCTTCCTTCTGACCTCATGCATCTGTACAGCTGCACAAAGATTAATAGGCCAAAAGCTGCTTGACCTTAGATAAGCTCAGCTCCAGACCTGAGATAAGTCTATAGACATGATGTGAAGCCTGTAGAATCCAAATCACATGGTTCTCATGAGCAAAGGTTATTGATGGTGTGATTAATGATTACACTTCCTCATCAAGGAATTATATGCCAGTAAGGAAAAGGAAGAGAAGAAGGCAAGCTGGATTTTTATGGATCCCTTTAGATGAAGAACTTGGAGCTTGTGTCATTTTTAGGGCTCTAACAGAAAACTATCAATTCAAAAATGCTATAAAAGTTCAACCTGTCCTTGAGCAGCATTTGAGTTCTCAATGACATTGATGTTAAAGGGCTCCGAGTGTCTTGTTATGTTAGTTTGACTCCTGCTTTTGTTGTGGTTTGCCCTGGAGAGACAACCCTTCAGTTGAGAAACAGCGAGACTTGCGGATTCAGGAAGTTTGTTGTGCATGTGTGTGTGTGTGCGTGTTTCTGTCAGGCAATGTGTAACCAGCAGGAAGCTCTTATCTGCTGACCTACATAGTGCACTCTTCCCTCTCAGCCAGAGCGAAAAGCAGGCCCGTTTTGCAAAACAAAGAAGCAGCAGAAGAAGAAAGACTCTCAAAAAAAAGGGGGCAGTGCCATGCAGCAGAGCCACCTGTGGCTACAACAAAAGTGCAGAAGGGCTTAAACAAAGGACTCAGTCATCAGACAGCTATTACCATATGCCAGGTATCGCATGTCAAATGGAAAAATACAAAGCAGCTCTGACAGCAAATATGCATCCAGCTTTGGAGATCTTATAAAAATCATAGGATACCCTACATGAAGTAGAATATAAAGTCCCATTAAGTACATCAGATACAGGATGAAGAGTAGCCATGTCCTGTAGAAGTAAAAAAAAAACTGTTGTGAAATAAAGCTGATAGACTCTACCCTGAAAATAATGAACAATAATATACAGAAGGTAAAATAATTCTTATAAAAGGCTGTTAAAGCTTTACTCACTGAGTGACACTGCGGAAGCGTACTTCAAGTACAATAAGGAAATCAGTGCATTAAAAAGATATGGATGTACTGAGAAATAATGTGCCTGGACTTTCCAGGTGTACTTTTGTGAATTCGTGTCTTACCTCCCAGCAGGCGAGACGACAGCTGAGCCGGCAGGGACCCTAAAAGCAGCCTGTGTCCCTCGGGGGGCAGTTGGCCCTCATCGTCACCATCTGTGCCATCGAGGCTCTGACTGCCGCCGGCCGGTATGCTGAGCCCAGAAGTAGTTGGCCCTCCACTCGTGAACCGGATGCGTGGGCCATCGGGTCCATTGGTGTACCTAAACCCCGCAAACCTTTCCCCTCCCCTAGAATTTCCAGATGGGAGATCAGAGCTGGAGTAAGCTCGAGTTCTGCCATCAAATACCGGGCTGCTCTGCTTGGCCCCCATGCTGTCTCAGGTTTACCTCCTCGGGTTTTGTTGTCAGTGCGTTTTTTTCTTTCTTAACCAAGTTTTTAGCCACGGCACATGATCGCAGCGAGTCCCGAAGAGCCGACAACAACGAAGGAAATGCAGCCTAACAACCCTACAGCAATACAGCCGAGGTTATCCAACATGTCAAAGTTTCATAGTGCGCTCTGTAGGTAAAGTGCGCATTCACTGACGCAAAACTTCACTTCCAAAGGGTTTTTTTCCCCAAAGCCCTTCCCTTTTTTTTCCCAACAATAGAAGTATTAAAAAAATAGAAAATCTCTTTAGTTTCACGCCTTTAAACGAGAAGATACGTGCAAGTGTTGACCCAAAGCCCCTCTGGTTTCAACTTTGTTTTTGTGATCAACTGCAGCTTCTGGAAAGAAAAATAAAAGCAGGGATTGCCCTCCTCTTCCGGCGAGGCAGCTCTGTCAGCCTAACCAAACTTCACTGGATATTCCAATTTCGCCTTCAAAGTAAAAGTAATATGAAAACGTTTATTGTTACTGACTCCTTTTATTATTTGCTGTATGAAAGCATTACACAAGTTGTGTGCGACATCTTGCATCACCTTAACTTATAACATGATTATTACCTTTTCAGTTAGTCCACTGTTCCACACATTAGCTTGATGGCTGCGAAGGTGGTGAGTAAACTATTAGTAAAAACTTAAAAACTTGACTTATAACATACAAAGAGTTGTCATTGAATGAAAAGTACAATAGTTGCAAAAACTGCAAATGTACCTTGTAGTGTGCTTGTAGTGACTCAGAGAAAAGCCACCTTTGCGTTGACCATTAACGCCTTCTATGCTTTTACTTTGAATGCGAAATCATCGCTTCCTGTGAGCGGCCCTTTTTCAGTCTCCAGCTTAACACAGCAGTGAGTGGGCGCGTCGGGTGGCGCGTGACGTCAACCCCAGTAACACCAGCAGGCAGTTGGCGCAGCGGCAAGTCACCGGTCCACTCTGTGATAATAAATGCCCTCCATGTTTGCCGCTTTGTCTTCCATTAACTTGTGGCCTTTGAGACAGAAAACCAAACACCCTTGGGACACTCTGTTCACACGGTTTATTGACCAATTTCACACATGAGGACGAACAGAAGATACACTGCATGAGGAACACCCAGGCAACAAAAGGACAAACCTGCACAAGCCAAAGTAAATAGATAAAAGGTCTGAAAGTGTCTTGCATGTGGATCTAATGGTTGAAGGCAGCGGCGGGTGGGGGGCCTGAAGCATTGCAGTGCACTGGATGTGACAACCACAATACTGAGGTTAGAAATAACAAGGCTAAGCTGAGGGTGGCTAACAACAGACATATTCCCCTCCCGATGATACCACTCACGGGGTTTGGGTGTGCCCTTATTACATTTATGATTAGGAGAAACCCCCGAATGAGTTAAAAACAACAGCACAGGAGAGATTTTGGCAAGCTTTAAGAAGGTATGTCCTCAGATTGTGCTGAGAAAAGAGGGCAAGCTGTGAACCACCAACAACCAGGAAGACTACAGGATACAAGAATTAGAGGGGGGGCATGTGACAATGAGTCACCCAAACTGGGGAAAGGCTTAAGCTGCAGCATGGGCCTTCGTTGTGATGGAAAACATCCTCATAAAGTGACTTATAAGTCTTTGAGGTGTACTGCATTAGAAACATTAACAAACACACCTTGAAAAAAAATGTTCCATGCTACTGTAAAGCTGCACACTTTGATTTCCACATGAGGAGCGACTGTGTAAAATGCCTTTAAACTGTTTCCTATATGACTTCTATATGTGTGTGTTTAAAACAGGAGAGGTTGAGAGCCGTTGCGCGTCCTCACTCAGTTCCTTTCCTCCTTCCCTCCATGAGGTGGAAAATTTTGCTTGCTAGAACTCGCCTCCTTACATCACTCCAGTTGCCTCACATTACCACACACCGTTAGTTTTCACCGCTTCGTGTCATTGCATCCCCTGCGTCAGGTAGAGAAAGCAGGCTATCTGCAACATTCATCTCCTTGGGGGAAGTGTGTATTGCGCTAACATCTGACTGTATTCCTGCATAACAAAGCCAGCTGAGGCTGATGTAATATTGCTGTGCTGTGGAACTTTAACTAACCAGACGGTGAATGATTAAGATACTTGCATTGTACATGGCTACTGCTCATGTAGCCCCAAATTATATGTGTAAGTGTGTTCGTTTTATTCTGGGGGGTCAAAAAAGTGCAACAACGTGCACTCTTTGGGAAGCAAAGCCACTGAGACATTCAAGAACATGGCGGTGCAATTCTTTTTTTTTTTCTTTTTTTTTTTGGAACTTCACTTTAAGTATGTATGAATGTGTGTCATTAAGTGACTGGGCTAATGTGTCGAGGCCCAGGGCTTTAGAGCAGCTCTGCCCCAGCTCAGACCTCTTCTTGGGGATTATCACTGCTGGCTGACCCCCATCTGCTGGTGGTCGGGCCCGGGTTCCCCCTCCATGTCAGCGTGGTAATGCTCAAAACTGTCGTCTTCTATGTCTGGCAGACCCAGCAGCTGATGAAGAGAGGGAGGGAGAATGCAGTATTAGACAGTGAAGTGTGTTTACATTATCTCTAATTTTATTTGCTGTCTAACAAGAAGGCATTTTAATGACGCTTTGTTTACCAGCAAACATAGATTCACTGCTTTTTAGAAGAAGCCTTTATATTAATCGTTTCGTTTCTCTCTTTTTTGTCATCCTGTCGTCCTGGGTCTTTGATCCAGTGTTTTGAGTTTTGGGATTTTCAAGTTCTGTTTATTATTAATATTTTCTATTTACTTCTTAGGTTGCTTATTATTAACATTTTCATCTCCATGTATTTCCTTAGTGTTTTTATTCTTGAGCTCCTGCTACCTTTGTAATCTGGTTTCTGTTAGTGTTCGGTATTGTTTATATTTTTGATTCCTTGTGTTTTAGTTAGTCTAGCATTCCTAGTGTCTTCCTGTATCTTGTTAAATCTCTGTCTCTGTGTTACCGTTTTCCTTGTTATATTTTTATTTTGGTAGTCTATTATCCCTTGTGTCTTGTATTTAGTTTTACTTGTTAGCATTGATTAGTTTCACCTGTTTCTTGTTACCCAGCTGTTTCCACTCCCCTTGTTAACCCTCAGTGTGTCCTGTCTGTAAGTTGACCCTTGTCGTGCCATACTGTTCCCTGTGTGTTTCCCTGGTGTCTCTTGTGATTTTGGATTTTGTTGCTTGCCTCTCGGGGCTCTGTTTCACCTCTGTTTTTGGATTTTTGTTTTTGGACTTTTTTCAGCCATAATAAAGGCTCGTTTTTTGTTCATTTTAAGTCTGTCTCTGAAGTCTGCATTTTAGTCATCAACCTCTGCTACAATCCAAATAATGACATCTTCCATCTAAACCTACCAAGAAATAAAAATCCTTTCAATTCTTCTTAATTAATCCCTAATTCGCCACTGAAAACAGCGTTCAATTAGTTATATAATATGATACCCCTATCATGTCTGTGCAGTTATAGCCAGAAGATGGTGAGCTTGGTTTAGTATAAAGGCTGGAAACGGGGAACAGCAGGCCCAACTCTACCTAGAAGCAAGTAAACAGATTAAGTAGTGTAAACCTGTTTTTTAACCTAAATATTTTGAGTTTCACTGACTTTTTCTCCATTTTTGCATTCATGAAACTAATTCTTTTTGCTTACTTTGAACTACGTAAGCCCCACTTAACACTTATTTCTGTTGTGTGCGTTTACTATCATCTAAACTTGTCTCCAAGTATTGGAGCATCAAGATAGGGCATTGGTGAGGTTCCAGGTATGTTTCCAAGTATGAACATTGCCTAAGACATTATGCATGCTCTATCAATCTGCATTGTTCTGAATCCTTGATTATTCTATTGCTGTTATCACTACTTCAATTACTTCATTGTGATGGCTAAATAAATGGATTGTTTGTTAAAAAAAATATAATGACTGAGTTTTTGTGATGATAACCTCCACCAAGTAACACTTGTTTTTGATTTTTAAAAATTGACTGTCGCTCTTTATTCTCTTACAATTTATTGTTATTTACATTCTGGTAAATAAGCTCACTGTGCTGCGGCTAATGCATCATGTTGAAAAAAGTGAAATGAAACTCTGGGAACATCACTGCTTTTGTCTCCTTACAGGCCTGAAGGACGTGAAGACCTTCTCCAGCACCTCCAGCAGAGTCTTCTTCCCGCAGGAGGAGATGTAGTCCTGGGCCAGCTGGAGGAAGGGAAGGCAGTCCTCGCTCTCGCTCCACACATGCTGCACACACAGATGAACACACAGATTATGAAAATCTTTCTCATGGACAAAGGAAACAATGCAAAATGTGTGATGTATGCAATTTATGTATATGCATTTTAAACACAATAGGGCATGGGATGTAATACTGTCACAGTTTGCCCACCGATGCGGCCTCATGTGGGCTATACACAACTTAATTAATTAATAAGTAAGCAAAGCTGAGTGACAGGAGATGCAGCAAAGAAAAACCAGAGCAACGCAATTAAACCTGATAAACAGATACTGTCATATTTTTGTTGATACGTGGTCTGTTCTTTTAATCCTTAGTTTTTTTTGCTCATATGTGTTTCTTTTTCTTGTGCCTTCTATTTTATTTTGAAGTTCCTCACACTGCTTCAATAATGTTGAGGTCTGGGCTCTGGGGAGGCCAATCCATGCCTGATAGTGTTCCACTGTGTGTTTTTCTATCTAGGTATGCTTTTACTGCACTGGCAGTGTGTTTAGGATCATTGTCATGCTGAAAAATGAAGCCATTGCCAATCAGATTCTTTCTAGATGGTATTGCATGTCAGATCGAAATCTGACGGCATTTTTCTACACTTATAATTCCATCAATTTTGACAGGATCTCCAACACCACTGGCTGAAATGCAGCTCCAAATCATGACAGAGCCTCCACTGTGTTTAACAGATGGCTGCAGACACTCACTGTTGTACCTCTCTCCTGACCACCTCTGTAACATACTGATGATAATTTAAACCAGAATTTTCAAATTTGGATTCATCACTCCATAAGACTTTTTGCCACTGATTTTCAGTCCAGTTCTTGTATAATTTGGCATACCTCAGCCTTTTCTCCCCGTTTCCCTTCCTTAAGAATGGCTTCTTGCCAGCCACCCTTCCACTGAGACCATTTCTGATGAGTAGATGAAACAGTAGATGAATCAACTGAAGGTCCAGATGCATCTCTCAGGTCTTGTAGCAGGTCTTTGCTGGATTTTTTTTCTCCTATTTCTTAATGAAATTACTTTCAGATACTATTCATCTGCTATAGATAGTTTTTTGGGCCTGCCACTACTTTTGTTCCCAACTTGTCCCAGGTTTCCTCAATTTTTTTAATGGTACACTGCACACCACACAAAGATATAAGTTTTCAGCTAAAAGCTCTTTGGAAATCACCTTGTTGGTGCAAAAATACTATTTTGTGGCTGTCAGACTGTGTTATCTTTGGCATTTTTCATAGTCAGCTAAAAGAAATGGGAGTAAATGATGTGTTTTTGTGACACGTTGCTAGAGACAAAGTGCCTAAAGATATGATGAAGAATATTGAGACAGACTCACTATTCTCTGAATATTCTCTGATGCCTTTAACATCCTGTTGTTCCGGGTTACAATCCCTGTAACCAGAAGGCAGTTGCCTACCCACTGGAGTGTTTGGCATTTAGGCCTAATCACCTCTGTATTACTTGGTAATTGTCTTAGTTTTAGATCTTGTCACCCCACTGTTGTCTTCCAGACCCTTGATGCCATCCCTTTTGTCTCTATCTAACACCCACATGTAAATCATACCCTCCATTGACTGTTGTCTCCTCCTGTCCTCTTATGTACCAGTATAAACGCCATGCCTTTTCAGTGGTTCAGGGCTGACTTTCCTAGACTTACTATCTGGGCTGGTAAGCCCACCGTGTACCACATACTTAATACTTAATAAACACACCACCACAGCAACCCCTGAAAAACAGGACTTGGAGTAATTTCTACAACAGATACAATTTAAAATTGGCTCTTTGATAAGTTGTCTGTTATGTGTAGACACAACATTGGATCATCCCTTGAGTTAGGTGCCTTTTTTATGTTTGAATGATTCATAGGTCAGTGTTAAGTGGTTTAACAAACAAAAAAAAAAACATTTCTCTGATTATTGTCAGGTACAAGGACTGGACTGAAAATGAGTGATAAAGCAGCCAATGTCCAAAGAAAAACATTGAAAACCCCCCAGAAAGCCCTGGAGAACTATTGCTCAAGACCACTTTAAAAAATTACAAGAAAGTCTGGCTCCTTGGAAGCAAAATAAGAAGAGATAAGGGGTGGCTCAAGACTTTTACACAATACTATAAATTCTTCAGATCAGACTACTATGCAATTCCCATCCCCATGAATTGGATACATTTCCAATAAATACATTAATTACCTTACTTTTTGGTATTTTAAGTGAAAATGCACCAACAATTGGTGCATTTTTAAGATGTGATCCGTTTACAGCCAGTCTGACTGCTCGGGTGCATCTCAGCAAAGGAAATTAGTGTGTTTATGGTCAATAAAAAAGCATTCAGTCATGGTGAGTTATGCTTCACAATATCAGATGTAAGAGTTCTAGTCTGATTAAAATTAGCTTCTTCATGAGTACACCTTGTCGGCCACCTCAAAGCCTTTACAGGAACTGAAACGCTGCTGGCTTGGAAAGGCCATTAGAGCTGCTCCACTTTGTTTATTTTTATTTTATTGTTTAATTAGAGTCTAAAGGCCATACTGTTAAGTTATGTATTAGGCAATGTCATTAGAGGAGCCAAATCAAATGTGCAGAATGACATGGCAAAACAAGTAGCAGATGTCATTGTTTGGGAGCAGTTTCTTCCCTTCTTTTATTTTTACCCCTTGAATGCTCTTTAAATTCTGCATTTATTCCGTGATAGCTTGGTCAAAATGTCTGACCATATTTAAATTCATTATTCATTGATCAGTCCCTTAAAATACCATCAAAAATATCTTAATGTCATCACTACTGATGAGAAAATCAATGAAAATTGAAGGTAAGGCACACCTGAATGCGAGAGCTTTCTGAGTAAAGTGAGAGTCATGTCAAAAGGTGTGAAACAGCCTGAGGTGAAAATTTAAATGCAGTGTTGCAAACTGTGCTAACAACAGGCTTTTCAGCTCTGACTGTTCTGTGAATGCAGCTCCACTTTGACCCCAATGGACGGACTCTGACGTGGGTGCATGTCTCCACTGAAACAGCTAACCCCACCTACCAGCACAGTAACTCAGATAAGCAGAGAGACATCTTCAGAGTCACACTGTAAACTCAATTCCTCTTGCTAAACACTACATCAGGTGACACAGATTGCTAAAAACTACTATATCATACCCAGAGGGAGATTACAGAGATCGAAAAAATGATGGGGCTGCTATACCTTTGTTATGCTGCAGCTAGGTGACAAGGTGAAGCTTTGCATGCCCTCATTTAAAAAAAAAGGGGGAAAAAAGATAAACTCTGACAAGGACTGTGTGTGTTTGTGTATGTGTGTGTGAGAGAGGGAGAGAAAAACAACATGTGAGACGTCCTGCTGATAGCAGTATTGATTGCGGGAGAGTAACTAGATCTCAAGAGTCCTGCAGAGAGACAGAGAGTTATTCAAGCTTATTTAAATGTGCATAGCAGACAGAGAACTGTAAAAGTGTGTGTGTGAGTACTTGTTTAGAGATCTTTGTGAGGACAAAAATTCACATAAAACTATAGTTGTGAGGACCAACCCTGATTTGTGAGGACAAAATGCTGGTCCTCATGAATTTGAAGGCATGTCTGAGCATTTTTGAGGCTCAAAACATGGTTTTAGGGTTAGGGTTACAATTGGTTTATGGTTAGGTTTAGGGTAAGGGTTACGGTTAGACATTCATTTCTGATGGTTAGGGTTAGGGTAAGGGGCTAGGGAAAGCATTATGTCAATGGAGTTCCCCACTAAGATGTCAAAACGAGTGTGTGTGTGTGTGTGTGTGTGTGTGTGAGATTTACCTGCTTACTCCTCTCTTTATCTTTCTGTAGAGAAAAAGAAAAAGACTAAATATATGGACACAAAGAGGATGTTCACTGAAAAAAGCATGTAGGGGAACGGTGTGAGATTTGCCTACATGCAGAGAGACAGCAGAGATCTGGAAAAGGAAGAAGAGGAGTGAAGTGTGAAGAGATGGATGGTAATAGAAGAAGAAAATGTGTTGATGTCAGTTATAAAGGGAATGCCCTGAGGTTGAAAAGGGGGTAGGTAGATAGGGAGAGAGCTCTAAGTGTCTGTGCTGACCACATGGGCTCAAAATGTCTGTCAGAATGTTTTTTTTTTTTTTCCAAGTGTGTGGTTGTGTGTGTCAGGGGTTAGTAGCGCTAGGAATACCATCAGATTCTGATGCTATAGTGTGTCTCCACATGTGTGTACTGGTGTGCAGGCTGCTACAATCCAGGAGAGCTGCTGGACATGCCAGTGGACTGTTGTACATTGCCACAAGATGAGGTTAACTCAACCCCCACACACGCGTGTGCAGGCTTGTGTGTGTAAGACAGGCAGCACTGTAGGGCATCACCTTGGCAGAGGTATTAAATCATTTTCATCCTCTCCACAGGCTGTGGGGAGAACCTGGAGACAGATTTACTCACACAAAAACACACATGCACATAACTGCTTTGTAGAATACACGCACACATGCTGAAACAGACTGAAACATTTTGCATACTATGAGACATACAAGCTTATTCACATGCCCAGTCACATTATTACAGTTACACAGAGACACTGTCTAGCAGTCTAATGCTTTCTAACATAACATGCTTCCTAAGCTGTCACTATGTCAATGAGTCATCCACTGTGACTCAGAGAGCCAGTTACTAGAATCCAACCTTCCTTTTGCATCATTTGCAATATGAGGTGGGACATGGGTATCTGGTTGAAAAAATAAAAGTCTGCGTCAGTTGTTTATGTGGTTCTCCCTCAGATTTTATCAGCCTGCCCCCTGGTTATTTGTGCTCATCAGTGTTGTAAACAGATCCACAGATGTTGTCACTGTTGGAATTGCAGATACTGAATGCTGCTTTTCTACAACAATAACTATGTTGCTGTTTTCAGTTTGTTCAGTTGTAAAAGTTTACAAGAGCCAGTCTGGTATTCTGTTCAGAAACAGCGGCTTTGCTTGTCTTCATTAGTGCAAATTGCTCACAGGTATAACTTTTCAAGCCCTGAAGAAGGCAACATGTTTTAATTATGCTCTGTCTTGCATTGTAAGTTGCGATGTTTTACTCAGTGTAATAATGCAAAACTAGAAAATAGTGCACATACATTTACATGTGGACATGAGTCGGAAGATTTGAGGCACTAGGGCTGCTCAGTGGTCAACAAAGAAATGATAGCCATGTAGGAGATGAGTGTTTGTAACCAGATGGTAGCAAACTGTGTTGCTAAAAAGAGTAGCCAACATTCTCATCAAAACCCCATTGCTCCAGTGTTGTGTCACTTCTTGGATTACTGCTGAAGCTCTGTGTGTGAGTGACGGTAAGATGACATGACACTGCAAAGAAGCTTAGGCAGAGATTATGTCTCATATCCACACACATCAAGATTATTCCCAGATATACAAAGTCACGTTATCCCCGGGTACTGGCAGATCTTTTTCAAGTTTTGCTTTAAAATAGCACATTTCAAAACAAAATCAGAAACTTTAAAAGTAGGATGAACCTCCTCTCCTATTCTGTTTTCTTTAACCATTTGTGCTCATAAATCAGAACTGAACTGTTGGCTTTTAGCCTGGAGCAGTGGCTCAAACCTAACACTGAGGAAATGGCACAGGCTACTTCTGCATCCATACGATTCGTTTAACTGTTCAAAGGCAAATGTTGAATTCCTCCATTCAAACCAGCTAGAAGGAAGAGCATCAATAGCTTGGCGTGGATGCAATATTTTTTTTAATTCCTTAATGTGCAAATAAGAGAAATGTTTCAAAGTAAGCTGAGAGTAAAGTTGTATAGTATCATATAATATGAAGTTTAAACCCAAATGTTTTCCAAGTGATCCAGCAGTCATGACAAACAATCAAAACTTTCACTTTGCTTTAATCCTTTTCTGTGTTTTCACTATGCATATTAAAGACTGTTTAATGAGACAAACATTATGAGTGTCAAGTGTACACAGCTGTGCTAATAAATGCTGGATAAAGGCTTAGGATTTGGACATTTACTGAGGATTCACTATGTCTAGCCAAATTTCTGTTAATTTGAGATAAACGTGCACATTTGTGTGGAAAAATGAATGAATTTATTTCTGTGTATTTTTTCCATATTTGTTTATTTATTAGTATCCTTGTTAGCTGTCACGAGAGTAACATAATATATTAACACATTTTAGATTTTATTTTAAAACAATGAGCGTTGTTAGGATTTTCTCAAATATGCATGCACACTCACACCCTGAATCCCTAGATATAGGATGTGGGTGCTGAGCTCACCAAACTGAAACGGAACGTCTCACACACAGACACACGAATGCAAACAAACACAGAGTCTCAAGAGCCAAAACACTGATGGATTTTAAGGATTTTCCATCAACTGAGCTTCCCGAGCTTCCTCCTACGCCTAGATGCTACTGTGTTTGTGTATGCTTGTGTGAAGCCTGACAGTTTGTTGGTATTATTTGGAGCAGCAGTGGAACCGAGTCGCATTGTTGCAGGGTCCCCTAAGAATACATGTCCTTACCAGCGCACACATGCATGCACACACACACACACACACACACACCACCACCACCCTTGCTAATTGTCCCTGCTAACTAAATTTAAGTGACTGCTGACATATTGAGAAATATTCTTACAGTTAGGTCCATGCATTTCTGG
>VUQI01012988.1:8402-24877 GCA_015106735.1 Paratilapia polleni
AAAGGAAGATGTCCAACGGCGCTGCAGGAAGCGGGGCTTTGGCTTGGATGGTAAGTTTGTTTGACACACGACTAACGAGCTTAGATTAAAACAACAAAAAAATAATAATGCTGTTGTAATACTTTGAAGTCGCGCTGTTAGCTTTAAGTGGCATTTAAATCTCCTCGCCAGTCCGTAGTATTTATTGTCCATTCACACGATTGTTAAGGACCAGCCATCTGCAGTCTCCATTTAAATTCTGACCCGGTTACAAGGGCCGTGGACCGGGTTTAGACCCCTTGAGTTTTGCGGAGCTAACAACAACAGATAACCGAAGAGTCTATTTTATCAAGGCCGGGACGTCAAACGTAACGTTTATGCTTCCCTGATCGTTCCGTGTTTATGTCTTCAGGCGAAAGTTGATGTAAGAAGTGTCTCGATGAGACTGGTTTACCCAAACATCGTCTTGGTTTACTACCATTACTACATGTAGTACTACACGTTTAACTATTAAAAGTCTTGAAATAGCTGTAGGAGATGTATTGGTAATAAACATGGAATCCCATCTCCGAACGGGAAGAGCACTTCATACAAGAGTAGTATGGTGATCTCTTAACAGTCCTCCGCTCACACACCAAAGGCATCCTCAGTCGGACCCGGTTGGGTATTTCAGTAATACTATGTAGTAACCACCCAGTAACAGATTAAAAAAAGGGCTGTAACGAAACAGTTAAGTGCAATGATGCAAATAATTAGCTACTTCAAACACTGCATTGACAGGTGACTTTAATACTTTTCAAATTCAGGACTCTTTGTCACAAGCTATACTGTGTGTTTACATTCAGCACCATTAGACCCACTGCTCTTAATAAACTTATAATATTTGTCTCTTTATATTGTACTTCTGTTTTGTGTGATACTGATAGCCTCTGTGGCCTTATGTAAAAGAAAATTAATTGAAAAACCCCGAAGATATGTTTTTGAAAATTTTACCCAGTGTAGGTGTTTAAAAAAATGTGTGTATCTGACAAGCAGCCCTGGATTAAGTATATTTTACTAATAGGCTGAACTTGAATCTCATATCTTAAAAAGGTTATCAAATTCTGTAGTGCCATCCGTTTTGTTTATGTGCAAGTTGGTTAACAAAACAGTTGTTAAAGAAAGCTGAGTCCATTCTTCCTGATGGCACTCCCCCCACCCCCCAAGAATTTTAGAACAATCAACCAATAGCTGCACACTTTTCCTCCATATTTGTGGCTGTTTGTCTAAACTTGATTACAAATGGTTATGCGTTGCTTTTAAATAAAGAACACTTATGTACTCTTGTTTTTTGACCCCAGATTTTTTTAACCAGTATTCTGTTTTATATTTTATTTTTCTGTCTTGTGTTTTGTGTTATTACTGCTGCAGAACCATTTCTCCTTGACTTGAAGTGTCTGCACCTTTGCTGTTTGGAATTCCTCATTAATAGTTTATACAATAAAAGGATTATTACAAGTTATATTCATCATTTCATGACCAAAATACAGACATATTTGCATTAGTGTTGACAAAAATCAAAGTGTTTTTGTGTGTCTTTTCATTTTTTTCCTTTTAATTCATCTTATGCTCACTAATTGTTAAAGCTGCTATTAAAATAAAGATGGTGGATTAGAGCCCTTACTTTCCAGTAACGGTATAATTCATTTCCTTGCATATCCTGGGTTTCTCCTACAGCAATTTACTCACATTTACTCACAACTGAAACAATTCTGTCAATCAGGAGGCAGCGAATGGCAGAGGGGATGCTGGAAAGATGGAAGGGCCCAAGAAAGACAAGGTGAGCTCCAAGTTATCTGTGGAGCGAGTGTACCAGAAGAAGACCCAGCTAGAGCACATCCTCCTCCGTCCAGACACATACATCGGCTCTGTTGAGCCAATCACCCAGGTGGGTCCACAAGAAGCTGCCTTCTGTTGTTGACTACAGACTGTGAAATACAGAATCTATATTTCACTGATGATTTTACATGACAGCATTATTTTATAAGGTGGCTTCAGGATGTTTCACTGTAAACATTGTTCTGACAATCTCCCAACTGAGCAGCCAGTGACATTTTTGTAATACTTTTTACATGGCACATTTGGGAGCAGAAGCAAAGCTGGTCGATCCTTCAAATATTTCTTGTGCTTTTGGTAAATTTTGTTGATTCTGTTGGAGTGCCACTGAAAACAAAACCAAAAAAAGAAATTCCATTGCATTAATATGATTTTATTTTTTATTTATTGTCTATGTTTAGAAATTACATAGCCTAAAAAAAACTGACTCACATATTTAAAGCACACGGGGAAAAGATGTGATTTACAAGACAAGATGTGGAGGCAGACTAGAGTACTGGATAACTTTCATCTAGAGATGACAGGAAAATAAATAAAAGTATAAAATTTGAAATCTGTAATTTATTTTGTCATTTAGGTGCGCACATTTCCACATTAACAGATTGATGAACCCAGTCTGAAAAAGACTAAAGACTTGTTATTGTCTGAAGGCATGTGCTGGATCATAACAGCTAATTTTGCGAATAATTAATGATTACTAAATGAAACAAATTTGAATGGTGACTTCTGGATTTAGACATTATCTGACCTTCAAATATGCGACTTGTTTTGGATTATCACGTGACATCAGGATGGCCACTGTGCAATCACAGGAGCAGAGAACTCCTGACACTCACATTAATGATGCTTTTCCACATAATCATGAGATTGGAGCTCTCATTACCCAAAATAATGCTCTTTGATTACAGTCACAATATCTAGATACTAGTGCCTTGTGGCATGACCAAAAAAATTGAAATGTTATTTTTTTTAAGACTGTGGCAGTTTGACAGGATATTACATTATTAATTTTTTTTTTTTCTTTTGCAACTGGGCCTAAATGTTTACAAAAGCTAATTTTTCTGTTAGGAGCATATATAATATACTTGAAACAGTCTTTATTTGGACTTATTCTTCCAAACTTTGTGCCATAAATTGTTCTGTCTCCAGGTAAAAACACCTGTTTGCCTTGAGTAACACATTATGTTTGCCCACAGTGAAAGTCCAGCACAGAAAATGAAAATGTTTGTTTGTTTTAAGAAAAAGGGACTCATTTAAAAAAAAAAAAAAAAAAAAAGAACCCTAAAACAAAACAGGATCAACTTTCAGACTGCAGACACAGATCCTCTCTTGGTCACAAGTTACTGTGGAGCATCTCTGCTCTCTATTCTTCATCATCAGTCTGTCTTTACTTGTTGTTGAATGTAGCACAGAGCCCCTCCCTACTTAGCTAGCTAGCATTACATCGCCTTTTGGCTGTATTATTTTGGACATGTACAATAAGTAGTGTTACAAACTGTCTGTCATTGACAAATTATGATGTGCCATAATGTTTACCCAGTTGAGAAGAGTTAATTGTCGATTTGTAAGAATATATGTTTTATATGGTTCATATAATTAGAACAATGACTCAGAAGGGTTCACTGTTAATACAGGTTCTCTCTCAAAGTCTTTCAAGACACTCCTGGTGGCCAGTAATATATTACATTCAAACCCCTTGAGAAGCCACAGTGGGGGTTTTTGTGTGTGTGTGTGTGTTTTGTTTTTTTTTTCTTTCCAGTCCACCAGTATAGTGATAGTTTAAGCCACTGAGAAATTGAATCTGTTTTACTTCCTTGTTTTTCTTATTTATCAAATCTTACTGTTTAAATTTCAGGCTGAGTTTTTAATTAAAGGAATGATCCGTAACTGAATAATTGAATAATTGTTTTCTGTGGCCCATTTCAGTTTAGAATTCTGTATCTTTCATTACTTACTAAGACTGCTCCTGATGAATATAAGCTTGACACACAACTGGCCAAATAAAACTTAAATAAATTAACTTAAATAATAAATAACTTCAATGAAAAAGTTACACTTACTTCTTCAGTTTAGCATTATCAGTAGAATTTTATTCTTTGTTCCGTAGCTCTCATAACTCTGTCTGCTTAATGTTTTTCTTTTTAACTCTTCCAGCAAATGTGGGTTTTTGATGAAGACATAGGGATGAACCAGAGAGAAATCACCTATGTTCCTGGACTGTACAAAATCTTTGATGAAATTCTCGGTGAGTGAATCCAAACTTTTATATGAAGGCTCGGCGGGTCTTATTCACTAATATGTGAATAGAAACATTCTTGCCTTGAGCACAAAATATATTTACACATAAAAATTACTGTTGGATTCATGAGCCAGGCCATCTTAGTTAGGATTAGTATCAGAATCATTCTAAACTGATAGCTGCATGCCTGCTATCTGTATACTATATACTTTTTCATTAACATTCTTTTTGAAAACTTGTAAATTTTTTTACTTGAAATTTTTATGATTTCGTTTTTACAGATGTGTGTTTACATTTTCTAAGGCAGCTGGACCTTCATCTTTTATGCACATACATGTCCTGTGGTTGTTCTTTGTTCGTACCCTGTTTGTGTGTAGGGTACAAAAAAATTTAGATAAGGAAAACATTGATGATTCCTGGAAACATTTAATCACAGATTTTTGTTTACGCACTGTTGCTAAATGAGGCCTATTATCATTAGAATATTGTTAGCATCGTTCACTGAGTCAGTCTGTTGTAAGCACCTCTTAGCAGCAACGAACTAGGACTGGATATATAAATTAGTTTCCCTCTGTGCGCTTATCTTTTTTGCCTGAATCCAGACATTTATGACAAATGCAAAATCATCTCAGAAATTGTTTGTGTTTGTTGTAGCTCATAGTGAGAGCTGCAGTCTTATTTATATGTGCTATTCAGTTAGTATGCCCTGGCTTAATAAGGCAGGCTGCCTGTGATATATGAATTCCTCGGACAAATATAGAGTAATGCTGTGAGTAAAATGCACCACTGTAATGAGCCTTGAAATGATGCTACTCAACACTGTGCTCAGCATATCGGAAGGTTGCTGGTGATCGTTTTCCTCTCTGCCCACTTGGCCCTCTTAGCCTGTGTGTTTCTAAAGATGTATGATTAATGACACTGTTCCATTGTCTGGATATCACTGCTGTGTGCTATGCAGTTTGTTTGTTACTTTTGGCTGTTGAAATAATTCTAAACTGAAGTTCATTGAGTTTCATATAGTTGCACATAATACCTCTGATATCCACCTGAGCACTTTATTTTCTGACATATTATAGATCAAGGGAAAAATTGCAGAGATGACTGACTGATGACATATGTAATCATCATTTGTGCAGGGCATAAAGTTCCCCAGCACTTTGCCATAATTCCTGCTCAATGTAGCTCATTATTTTAATTGTTGTGTTGCAATGAAAATTTGAAAATATGATATTTATGATGATAATAAAAAAATACTGAACATTGTTTTGTCGATGCTTGCAGCTCGCAGGCAGCAGCATTTATAAGTGTAAGTAAATGAAGGACATTTTCCATCCTTCTTTTCCAGTGAGCTACTGTCATTGATGACAGACTACCTGATTCAAAGTGTTAATCAACTGAAACAAGGTACCAGCAGCAGCATTATAGTGCAATAGTAGTGACACAGCATAAGTCAAATGTAAGCAGCTAGGCAATGTTTTCCCTGGAAATTTTAAGTAAAAGTATAACCTAACTGCTTAACACTTTAGTTTAACAATAACTAAAGTTCAATAAGGAGAGATCATTTGGAAGAATTGAACATGATTTATTGTGATTCAGAAATTAATTAAACTATTTGGCAATTAGACTCCGATGACCCATCATGGCAGAATGGAATCCCAGTGGTGATAGGATTTAGGATAGGACCCCCCAGAGTCTAGATGCTGGTGGTGGTGGAGATGGAGGCTTGGATGGGTTCTGAGTGACCAGGGTGAGGCAGAGATGGGGAGGAGGTGGGTCGTACAAATGAGTCTTTAAGACAGAATGACAGAACAGCACTGAGATTTAAAGCACATGGGTTGGAGGCTGATTGGCTCGCTGAAGGCGGGCAAGAGAATGATTGGACAAGAGTAATGATGTCAGTATAGAGTTTGACAGCGTGAGGAAGTGGAAGTGATGAAGTGACTGGCAGCCGAACACCCAGGAAGCAGGCAGATGAGTGATTACAGATCTTCCTTATTGAACTTATGCATAAGCTTCATTAACTTAACCTTGGAACTCTTCAGAAGCCTGCACAATATTGTCATAATAAAATTGAAAAATATTTTCAACCTGGGATGTTGTATCTTGGGTTGAGTTTTTAACCAGTTGCTTAAAGCCCTCCTTTACCACCATGTAACCACATCAGTAATTTCCATCCATCATTTGCTCTTCCTGTCATATGCAGTGTAAGTAGGAAGTGCTCCAGCGATGCTCGGTTGAGACTTTTGTTTATGTTTGGGTGGGCGATAAAACGATAACGATAATTATCGCGATATAACTTTTCCTCGATAGCAGCAGGAGACATGTCCAATATAAAGTCGATATAACTCATTCCACCTATGTTTTGACAGACACCACGGAAGACCAATGACATTGAGAATGGCACAGCGTTAAACCAATCATGTGGCTGTAATAGAGTTACAGCGACATCATGTTAGATTGACGCACACAGAACAGAGCGTAGGATGAGCCGCTGCCAGCAACACATGTGCTAATGTTTGGGTTGCTGCAGCCGTACATACCACTATGTTTGGAGTGTGAGCAAGATAAAAGACACAATGACAACAGAAAATGTTAACGAAAACTCGACCGACGGCATTACCAAACATGACATCCCAACAGACACAGCCCGAGACTCAAAAGACGAGGACAATGTTGAAAAGGAAGGTCAGAGGAGTTCAGTAGTGTGGAGATATTTTGGCTGTTTAAAGTCTGACAAAGAAGCAGAGTAGCATACACTGCCAACGGTGTTGAAAGCATGTTTCCATCCAAAGTTGTGCCAGCCTCGCACAGTGCACAGGTGACCATTTACCTGCACAATGCAATGCACTCACAATGACAGACTTTGCCAAGACAGTCCCAGACACTTCTCCCATACCATGCCTAACGATAAAAAAGGAAGAGACAGTGATGTCACGAATGCAATGGCTTGCTTTATTTATTTATTTATTTGTTTACCAACTCTCTGGCCCTCAACATTTCTCTCAGAAGGCACTTTACCAGCTGCACATGGAGTGTAGAGAGACTGTTGAACAGCTGTGTCAGACTTCACTACCACATCAGATTTGCGGTCAAGTTGCACGTCTGCCCACTTCACTGAGACAGTACTGCACTTCTTGTGACTTTTTAAAATTTTTTATTTATGAAGTTGAGTGAATGTCAGTTTTGTTTATGTTCTCCTTTGTTTACATTTGAAAGTTTCTTGAATTTGCTGTATAAATTTGTATGTTTTTTGTTTGTGGGTTTCTTTCGCAACAATTTAAAGCAGGTTGAATCTGTGCAAAAGAAATGATAAAGTATAGTTTTGTTTTGTTTTGTTTTTCTTTTTACTATCTAAGTTATTTATTTTGAACTGACCAAAGAATTTAGTTTTCCATTTTGTTTGTGTTCTTCTGTAACACTTGAAGCTTTTCACTGGTCAGCATTAAGATTTTAGTTTATTATATGTACTTATGTTAATTATTTTAAATACCGTTGTGTTATGTTCTACAGCACATTTATTTTTATCAGCTTCTGACAGAAAATAAATAATATTTAAATCAAAATTAACCTTATTTCTTTACTTAGAAGTAAGACACCTTTAAGTTTGACAGAAATAGTGATTTGATTTATATCGTGATATATATCGATATCGACTTATATGAAAAAAATTATCGTGATAAGATTTTTTTTCCATATCGCTCAGCCCTACACCAGCTGCTAGCATCTCCTCCTTCATAACCTCTTTGTACTTGAGGTGTGTTTTTGCCTCAAGTGGTAAAGCAAGTTTGTTGTTTCCACCTTTAGCAGGAACCATTTCCTTGCATATTTTGAAAAGTATTGTGCCTTGTTGAAGGTTGTTGAAGTAGCTCCATTTTGACTAAATCATCATTGGAGGCTGACATGCGGCTCTCGCTGTCAGACATGTCTGGCTTGTCTCATTGTTGTGCGCACTAGGTAACATAAATGCATGGCATTGCTACTCGTATATCAATGATATCGTGATGTGATACTTTTATATCACATAAAAATTTATACTGGTATTATCGCGGATGATATGATATGCACAGCCCTAGTATGCAGTCATGAGAGCCTTATATTTTTGTATTAGTAAAGTAGACCTATTTTTTATTTTTTTGATGTTTTTCTCCTTGACAGTCAATGCAGCCGACAACAAACAAAGGGACAAGAATATGACTGCCATCAAGATCACCATTGACCCGTGAGTACATTATTTTATATTTACCAAAAACACTGGTGCTATTCTTAAAAAATTGCACCTTGTTGGGGAGAGAATCCACTTTCTTTTTTCAGACTGTCATTTTGTTTTCTTTGTCAGTAAGTTGTGAAACCATCAGTGAGGCTGTATAATTCCTGCCTACCTGCCTATATTCAGCAGTTTGTTGTTTCCTGTTGTTGGGAATATAATCAGGGGACACATGTATATAACACATGGAGAAGTGAGACATGGGTCTGGTATACCACATAATGACTCTGTGCTGCAATGCACTGAGAACTTGAATGTAGCTCACCTTCAGCCCGCCAACTGCATCCACATCTGACTTTTAAACATCAACATGTACTCTGCTCTCTTTCATGTCCCTTGCTATATAAATGGTACCGGTAGTCCTGGCAGCTAATGTGGTTTCAGATATGTTAATGCTCCTCTCCGCAGCTCTTGTTTGCAGCTGACCTTACTAAGCACTCGTGCATCTTTCTTTGAGTTACTTCAGCCAAGCTTCCTCCTATATGTTTTATACCAGAAGTACGAGTTACAGGTTTTAGATTTTTTTTAAATTGCAGAATATGCTAATTTTAGTTAAATACACACCCTAAACACATTGAAAATGCAATTACATACTAGCACCCTGTGGAAAGATAGAAGGAAAGAGCTTCCGAGCACAGTGCTAATCTAGATGGAACATTTTCTGGTCATCCAAAATTTGTAGAACATCATCCTTTAATTTCAACATCTATTAATGCTCTGTAATGGCTTGTGTTTCACTTGTGACCTTAAACATATTTAACTGCACTGTTAACTTAATGGACAGAAAGACTGTGTAGATTTGACTGATAAAATGTAGACCAGGGATGTCAAAATCAGTTTTACTAAGGGCCTCATGGGAGATGAAAATCCTATCAAGGGCCATATAGTTTATTTACATGTTTTAATCCAAAGTTTTTTTCCCAATTCATTTCAATTCAATTCAGTTTTATTTATATAGCACCAAATCACAACAACAGTCGCCTCAAGGCGCTTTATATTTTAGGGTAAAGACCCTACAGTATTAGACAGAAAACCCCATCAGTCAGACAACCCCCTATGAGCAAGCACTTGGCAACAGTGGGAAGGAAAAACTCCCTTTTAACAGGAAGAAACCTCCAGCAGAACCAGGCTCAGGGAGGGGCAGTCATCTGCCGTGACTGGTTGGGGGTGAGGGGAAACAGAAGAGAGCAGAGGGAGACAGGACAACAGACACTAATGTAAAAACAATATAATGAATCTTCAATTTAATTTTTGTACTTATGTCTACAAGTAGCACATAGCCTGTTTAACAGGCCTGAATTTGACAACTTAGTGGTTGTATAGAGTTTCATTTAAGGAAAAAAGTAAAAGACCCTTCTGCCATGAAACTGGCTGTACATGAAATTTAAACTTTTCTTTATTATGCTGTAGTTCCAATTTTCAGTTCAACCAACTGAAGCCTCTGTTCCTTGTCAGTGACTTAAATTTGCACACATTTGCTGATGTGTCGATTCAAACACAAATTTGTGAGAGGCCAGATTTAGCCTGTGTTGCTTGATTTTGACACGTGATTTAGATTGCCTCTAGGAAGTTACTAACACAAACTACAAACGTAATAGCAATAGTAAATACAGGGTCAGAGTTCCATCTAATTAACACATATTTTTATTTATGTAGTTTTACATTTTGATGCCAGTGCCAAGACAATGTGCTTCAGTACTGATGGGGAAAAACAAAAACTGTGTTTTCAATTAGGAAGTTGAAATTGTTTTCCTCCAAAACCCTTAACTATAATGAGCAAAATAAGTTAATGTTCAGCACGAATGTAAGATAATTCTAAAAGGAAATAACAGGACCAGTGCTGGTGTCCCTCAAACCACCAGTGCTCATGGAAGGGAACAATGACAAAAAAGGAAAATGGAAAAATTATGACCAACAATACAACATAAAAACTTCCAAATCCAGGCACGCAAGGTAGGTTAGACAAAGTAATAAAAGGCCTTTATTTTAGGGCTAAAGACATTAACAATACACCAATGCGTATTGGCTTACATCTTCTTCAGAGTGTTGAGATAAAAAGACACAAACAGTGCAATTATAGCTTCACTTACCACAGGTGTGCAGCGCTAATTATATGCATCATTTTCTTTCACCGCTAGGGGCAATGGTGAATACAACATTTCTCTAGCCTTTAAGGGTATCACCCAGGAAATACATAACCCTCTAATAGGCAGCCAAAAACCCTATTTTAATCAAAGGCAGTATACTGAAGCCACAGTAAAATTGATTATCCAGCACTGTTGGTGATGAAAGGCGACATTGTAGGTCAACTCTAGTCAAGTACAAAAACAGTGACCCTAATACAAGACAGAGTTACTGACATGAGAGGTGAAAAAACATGAAAAAAACATGAGAGGTCTAAGTCCTCATTAAGGCCAGGGTAAGTGGTGGCCTTAAGGGCATAAATCCTGTATGCCTCTTTTTGTTTGGTGTTTAATTTTATCCCTGTCCCAGCAAGACTAATTGTTTCAATACCTGTGTTTTTGTTCTGCTTCTACCAGTGAATCCAACACCATTTCCATCTGGAACAATGGTAAAGGAATTCCAGTGGTGGAGCATAAGGACGAGAAGATGTATGTCCCAGCTCTCATTTTTGGCCACTTGCTCACCTCCAGCAACTATGACGACGAGGAAAAGAAGGTCACAGGTGAATTCAGCGAGTTTGACATCTCTGGTCATTGAGGTGAGTGTTGCTAACTACTGTCTGCAAAACTAACCATTTGTTTGGTTTCAGGTGGAAGGAACGGGTATGGTGCTAAACTCTGCAATATCTTCAGCACCAAGTTTACAGTGGAAACTGCCTGTAAGGAGTACAGACACAGTTTCAAACAGGTGAGGAACCTCTTCTCTTTAATGGACTACAGACTAACAGCATTGCTTTTGATACTTTGATATATTTACCATGCTACACCAGGTCAATATACTTTTGTTTTCATTACATCTTTATCAGAAACTCTTGCAATAAGAACAAGGCATATTTCCTGCTTTGTATTGCAGTTATAGTAAATGGAGCCATTTTCCTGTAATGTTTGTCCAAATAGCATAGTTGTTTACATCCTATGAAAGCTGTTAGGTGCTTTACTTTTATTGTAGTCATGTTCGACCCAAGGTCACAGTCTTCAAATCCCTGAGTGAATCTCATTGTAGCACATTTTGATATAAACAATATCAATTGCTGTGTCAATAAATTGCAGTTTTTATAGAGTTGTGACAGGTGATCATATCTTAGGTAAGGGTCTGGATATCACCTTAAGGGATTGTACCGACACTGTTACTAATTCACTAGGTGTTTTCATAATTAAGGTTGTCTGGGACACTAAATTCACTAAAGACAGCAAGGGTGGCCTGAGTTTAACAATCCTGCACATAGCCATGTATAAGAGTGGGTTCATTTCACTGTAGAATATAAGACTCTAGTAGGGGCAGTGACTTCTCAGGAAATTGCAGGTGTATGTGCATGTTACCATGTGTTTGACTCTCCTCAGACATGGCAGAACAACATGACCAAGACCGCTGAGCCCAAGATCAAGTTCTTCGATGGGGATGACTTCACCTGCGTGACATTCCAGCCAGACCTAGCCAAGTTTAAGATGGAGAAACTGGACAAAGATATTGTAGCACTTCTTACCCGCAGAGCATATGATGTAGCCGGCTCCTGCAAGGGGATTAAAGTGTCTCTGAATGGCAAAAAATTACCTGTAAGTCTCCATCTTATTACATATTTTTCCCTTGTTTTGCCAAAATAGCTTTAAGTTTGTGTTGAGGTTTAATTAGTATCAAAGTTTGACAGCTATTAGTGATTGACAATTCTGATATATCTGAAAATATTTTAAAAAGTCATTATTTAGCTATTCTAATCCTAGAGGGATTCAGAAAGTAATACAGTAATGTGTTGTATTTAGTGTGATGTTTGGGTGTACAAATATAGGAAAACATTTTATAACCTTTAAGATTTTTTTTTTTTACTGTGTATGTTTGCATAAATATAACAAAAGTAGCTAAAGTACGTGAACCTCGATGATGAGCAGTAAATTTGAAGTTGAAATTAGAATCAGGTGTTTTCAGTCACTGGAATGACAATGGGTATGAGGGTTTCCATTTAAAGGACATGAATGTATGAAGTCTGATCTTCACAGCACATGTTTGTGGAAGTTTTTCAAAAAAGGAGATTTCTGAAGGCCTCAAATAAATTAATGTTGATGCTCATTTGGCTGGAAAAGGTTACAAAACCATCTCTAAAACTTTGGACTGCACCAATTGATCAGACATTCTGTGTTTACAAATGAAGGAAAATTCAACACCATTGTTACCTACCCAGAAGTGGTGCACAACAGATTACTGCAAGAGTGTAATAAAATTGAACAATAATGGTGTTATTGAAAGGGCAGCAAGGAGAAAGTCACTGCTCTCCAAAAAGAACAAGCTTTCCATTTGCAGTTTGGTAGAAATCAATGTGAGAATCTAGAAGACTGTATAATAATCATTTTTGTCTGAATGATACCAAAACGAAGTTTTTGGTTTAACTGAGAAGTGTTGTGTTTGGAGTAAATGCTTCATTCCAGCATAAGAACCTCATACCATCTGTGATACATGGCTGTAGTGTTATGGCTTGGGCCTGTTTTGTTATATCTGAGCCACAAGGCCTTGCAATCTTGATCAAACAGTGAATTTTAAATCATACAAGCAAATTCTAAAGGAAAATGTCAGGACAGCTGAAGACAACAACCCTCATCAGAAACGGCAGAATAAAGATAATGTTATGGAATAGCCAAGTCTGACCTTTATGTAATAGAAATGTTGCTGAATGACCTGAAATGAGCAGTTGATGTGAGGAAACCCACCAACATCCCAGAGTTGAATGAATGATGAATGAATGAATGGAACATCGGAATGGGTAAAAATTCCATCTAGACTGTGTGCACAAGTAGGTCACACCTGACACTGAAATTAAGGGTTCACCGACTTTTCCCACACAGTCATATATAATTTTATATCAGATATTCTCCAAAAAAACAACAAACAAATGAATGGAACGCAGGTTCCCAGCTGTTTTTGGAATGTGCCCTGAGATGAAAATTTGACTTGAATGACAAGCATAAGGGCAGTTGACATTTTTTAATGGTTAATGAATATTACATATTATTTACAAGTTATGTTCAATACTCTGATCTCTCTTTCATTAAAGGTTAACGGGTTCCGCAGCTATGTGGATCTGTATGTGAAGGACAAACTGGATGAGACAGGCGTGGCCCTGAAGGTGGTGCATGAAACTGTGAACGATCGGTGGGAGGTTTGCCTCACCATGAGTGAGAAAGGATTCCAACAAATCAGCTTTGTTAACAGCATTGCCACCACAAAGGTATTTGAATATAAGTAGCAGATCTCACAAGTAAAAGTGGCAGTCAAAGATAAATAATGTGCTTTTAACATTGAGGCATGTATGTTTCAGGGTGGCAGACACATTGACTATGTGGTGGACCAGATCGTGGCCAAACTTATTGAGGTGGTGAAAAAGAAGAACAAGGCAGGAGTGTCAGTCAAACCCTTCCAGGTGGCTTTACAGGAGATTTGTGAAGCATTTTAATGTGACTGTGTTAGGTTTAGTTTGCATTTATTTCCATTTACAGCATCTTCCTTTCATCTGTACTTTAGGTGAAGAACCACATCTGGGTGTTTGTGAACGCATTAATTGAGAATCCATCCTTTGACTCCCAGACAAAGGAAAACATGACACTCCAGACCAAGAGCTTTGGGTCCAAGTGCCTTTTTTCAGACAAGTTTATCAGGGCTGTAAGGACATTTTTCACTTGCTTTCAAGCCTTCAGCATTGTTTTTAGTTAATCTTTTCTCATGTAAAATATCTGGACTTCAAAGAAAACACGTTGGCTCTTTGTCTCCCACAGGCAACCAATTGCGGAATTGTGGAGAGTATACTCAACTGGGTGAAGTTCAAAGCTCAGACACAGCTGAATAAGAAGTGCTCATCTGTGAAGCACAGCAAGATCAAAGGCATCCCTAAGCTAGATGATGCCAATGACGCTGGTGTGTAACTGGTTTGATTATTTATTAAAGTCTAAAAGAAGGAATGTTCACCAGCAGCTGCCTCTTAAATGACATACTAAACGCTGAAGAGTTACGAGTATGCTAGTGTCCACTTGGGTCACAGTGATGTAATTTTCACTATCAGATGGTGTGCCTGACAGTTTTCTTGTGACTGTAGAGACACTACACTACAGCACACCAACTATGCACGTGCGCTTCAGGTGGACTTCAAGCGGACAAAGAACTATACTAGTGAATCTCAAAAAAATGAGACTATCATGAAAAGTTGTTCGTTTTTTTTTTGTAATTCAAAAAGTTGAACCTTCATATATTCTGTATTCATTACACATAAAGTGAAATATTTCACGGCTTTTTTTGTTTTCACTTTGCTGATTATGGGTTATAGCTCGTGAAAATTAGAAACTCAGTATCTCGAATTATTAAAAAAATTTCTAAGGTCAATCAAAAAGGATTTGCAATACAGAAATATCCAACTTCTGAAAAGTATGCTTATTTATACACTCAGTACTTGGTTGGGGCTCCTTTTACCACAAATTACTGCATTAAAGCATGGAGCCGATCAGCTTGTGGTACTCTTGAGATATTATTAAAGCAGAGATTGCTTTGATAGCAGCCTTCATCTTGTCTGTGTTATTTGGTCAAGTGTTTCTCATCTTATTCTTGACAATACCCATGGATTGTCTGTGGGGTTCAGGTCAGGCGTGCTGGCTGGCCAATCAAGCAACATTAATAACATGCTCAGCAGACTATTTGATAGTAGCTGTGAGAAGGTGCCAAGTCCTGCTGGAAAAGGAAAGCAGCATCTCTGTAAAGCAGATGGAAGTTTGAAGTGCTCTAAAATCTGGTAGACAGCTGTGAAGACTGGACCTGGTAAAACACAGTGAACCAACCACCACCAACATCAACAGATGACATAGTACCCTGCTTTTTCACCACATAACCATCAACATCATCATCAGTAATTTCCATCCGCCGTTGGCGCTTCCTGTCATATGGAGTGCAGTTAGTGAGTGATCCAGCAGCGCTCGATTCAGTTTTTTACTTTTGCGTCGTACATCACCAGCTGCTAGATATGTCCTTCTTGCATCATAGCCTGGTTGTACTGGATCGTGTGTTTTGTACTGGAACCTAAACATGGCGTCTCTGTCATATTAATACAGTGATATGACACTTTTATATGGCATAAAAATTTATACCGGACAATATGATATGGCACAGCCCTAGCTGTGAGACGACAGTGCTAACCACTGCGGTGCCCAGCTTTTGTTATGCCTTCATTATAATTTGTTATATTTACAGTAATAACTCTTTTCAGTCAATGTGATGACTGTCCATACAGTGCTACACATTGGTAAGTTAGTAATTCTTTTCATATCACCATCTTAGGTGGCAAGCATTCCTCTGAATGCACACTTATCCTCACTGAAGGAGACTCAGCCAAGTCTTTGGCTGTGTCTGGACTGGGAGTCATAGGACGCGATCGTTATGGGGTGTTCCCGCTGAGAGGCAAGATCCTGAATGTGCGAGAGGCAACACACAAGCAGGTATGACACTGAGCAATAACAATTCTGCTTTAGGAAGTACATTGAAGAATGTTGTACTAATTACCAGAAAAGATTGTTGCCAAAATAACAAACACTACATAAAAAAACTAATTGTAGTAAATAAATATTATTTATGTATGAGTGTACTGAGGGGAGTTGTGGGATGTGGATTTTTAAAGACAAAGGTGTTTAACTCACAGTGGTTAAAGCTGCCATCACCTTGCATTTTTGAGAGAGGGTCACTGGCCTATAAAACCATTTTAGAACCACTGACGCCGATGTTCAATGCAGTAACTTTAACAGGGAAATGGGAGGGCAATAGAATGAGGATTTGCACATATACTAACCATAGTAAAACGGAATCAGAATGTGGTGGACACATCTAACAACTGTGCAAACCATTGTATTTTTTTCCTTTCCATTTTTTTTTTTTTTTTTTTTTTTTTTAAAAAAAAAAAAAAAAAAAAACTTT